>QXTE01000720.1:4666-123136 GCA_003942145.1 Platysternon megacephalum
TAAGGGCTGGTCCACACTAGGGGCGGGGATCGAAATAAGATACGCGACTTCAGCTACGAGAATAGCGTAGCTGAAGTCGAAGTATCTTATTTCGAATTTGGCGCGCTTACCTCACGTCCTCGCAGCGCGGGATCGACGTCCGCGGCTCCCCCGTCGACTCCGCGAACTCCGCTCACCCTGCTGGAGTTCCGGAGTCGATGTGAGCGCGTTCGGGGATCGATGTATCGCGTCCAGACGAGACGCGATAGATCGATCCCCGCTACATCGATGGCTACCCGCCGATCCGGGCGGGTAGTGTGGAGCTAGCCTCTGTTGCTGTTCTCTGTAGCAAGGTGGTCTGGGGCCAAAATAGGGATATGCGCACCCTCTATTAACCCACCGCAGTTCGGGAACCCCATTGCTGCAAAAGCATCCACTATGTCCTGCACATTGTCAGAGTCACAGTCTTACGTAGCAGGAGGCGATTAATGGCCCTGCACACTTGCATGACAACGGCCCCTGCGGTGGATTTTCCGACTCCATATTGATTCCCAACTGACCGCAGCAATCTGGTGTTGCAAGTTTCCACAATACAATCGCCACTCGCTTCTCAACTGTCAGTGCAGCTCTCATTTTGTTGTCCCAGTGCTGGAGGGTTGGGGCAAGCTCAGCACACAGATCCAAAAATGTGGTCTTACACATCTGGAAGTTCTGTAGCCACCGCTCATCACCCCAAACCTGCATGACAAGGTGATCCCACCAGTCAGAGCTTCTTTCCCAGGCTCAGAACTGGCACTCCACCACCTCCAGCTGCTCACTGAATGCCACCAACAACCTTGAATTGTTTTTATGTCCCACAGCAATCTAGCCTCCAAGGAATCATCATGTTCCTCACAGCTCCTCTTGTGGCTCTGCAAATACTGCAGGATCATCTGCCCTGTGCAATGGCTCATGATAATAGTGCAGAGCTGTGCAGGCTCTGTGCTTCTGTCAGAGATGGTGGACAGTGAGAAAAGACATGCGGGTTTGTGCGGATTTTGTAAAGAAGATGTGAAATATTATGGGATGGAGAACACTGCATTATGGGATGTTGACCCCCATGCTCCCAGTCATCCCTGTGCATCTCTTTTTGGATGCATCAGGCACTGCAAAACTTCCCAAAATACCCCATGCTGGATGATGGCGAGTTGCACAGTGGGATATCTACCTATGGTGCACTGCAAACTACATCAATACAAATACTCCTGGTGAGGAGGTGCACCACCGACACAAGGAGCTAAGTGTGCACATGCACAAGTGATGTAATAACTGCGGTGGCTGTATGCCAATGTAAATTAGATCACATAATTTTGTAGTGTAGACATGGCCTTAGTTAGTCAAGCAGATGTGAGCTACCCTTGAAAGTTCTGTTCCCTCCACGTTCATACATGCTGGATGGTAATGTTAATCTGAATAATCTTTCCACCCATTTCAACTACTAACAAAAGCTCTGCACATCAATGTGTTGTCTAATATTTTTCCTTACACACAAAAGCACAGACTTTAGGGTAAAGCCTTGTCTCCAATCGGAAAAAAGTTTATTTGGACCTTGTGTTAGTTAACAGGTAGATAGCAGACATCCCTTTAGGCCTGGTAACTTGTATTAAAACTACAAACTGCCCTATGTTCACTAGGATTTTCTGTTGTTTTGGTTACAAATTAAGAATAAACCAGTTTTATTAGTGTGGATGCACCCTTAGAGAGTGCTACTTATGTGAGGCCAAACCAAGGTATTCAAGCAGCACTTTATTTTATAAATATTTCCAAAATAAACAATGCCATGAATATGCTTCATTGTGAGTTTTAATGTATACAAGATATGCACTGAAAAATACAGTGGCTAAGCCTCATATGAAAATTATGGGGGGGTGGAGGGGGGAGGAGGTGTGAACATTTGCAGATTGAGCATTCATCACTAGACACTCTGGTGTTCCTGTACATGTTTGGTAACTTTCCCTCATGTTCCCCCAGTACAGTAGCTCAGTGTAAAGCTGCCTGTGGAGAAATGTCATTATAAATTGTGTAAGATCTTGACATGGAAGCAGAATTCACAAGCCAAGAATTCAGTTCTCTCAACGTATTGGATCTAAGCATAAGGAGTGCCAAGCACAATAACGGGTGGTCTAGAAAACATTAAAAACAGAAAAAGAAAAAAATATGTTTGAAATGTAAAAGTTGTGTTTGACTCATTTCTAAATGTGGCTGTTAAAAAATGCAAAAAAAAAAAAAAAAAAAACCTCTCTCCTCTGACATAAAATGAATCGCAAGAGAAAAATCAATCAGCCAGGAATTTCCTGTAGTAGTTTGCTAGATGTTGCCATTGCAGACTGCCTTGTAAGTATATACAGTATTTTAGCATGCATGTTACATGTGCCTAGTAAAATTCCTTCAAATAATTTTTTGTAAGTGGTAAGTATAGGCAATAGCCATATTTCAAAGTTTAAAACTATTCTGTATTTTTACCACCTTCAAAATATACAAAGTAATTAAACCACATTACACACAGCTTTCCAATTTTTTCAAAATCAGCACAGCTGGAGTTCAGCATGCACACAAACAACCTAACAGTACCCTTCTCTTCAAACAAAAACAAACAACCAATTTACTGACATTTGTAAGAAAAAAATTAATTAAAAAAATATGCTCCTGTTCAGAATCATTATGTGGCAGGTTTCAGCTCAAGGTAAATTTTCAAAGCTCAATTACAAATGTTCAAAAAATAGAAGATGTATATAATGAAATCCATGAGGAGCCTTAAATAGAGCAGGTGCCATCAGAACACTGGTTTTTAAATAAAGCAAATTTCAAGAAACTACCTAATAGCTCAGAAGTAGAAAAAATTATCCTGAAGCCATCTACAGTTATTCTTCAAGCTCTGCTGGAATAGATTTTTTTAACCCTTAAGCAAGAGTAGAACAGTAGTGAGAAATCCAGGCTGATTTAAGCGATGAGTGGCAAAATGAAAAAGGTCTGTGGATTATTTCTAAAGATGTTTCACAGCTCAAAGCACATGGTTCATGTGTGTAAACAAAACTCCATCTCTAAGCAGATGAAAATACAGTGAAAAAAGAAGTGGGGTTGGTAATGTTGCCTATTATTAAGGTCCCCTGACACTTCCCATTATAAGACCCTATTTTCTGTTGCTTATAAAACTTGTCAAATTGTAACTATTTCAGCTGAAATTTTCCATGCCTCAGTCTGATTTTATTTTATTTTTATTTGGGATAGGGGGGGAGAAGAGGTGTGGGGTGGGGTGTGGGAATTCAGCCATTTCTCTGCCTAAACTTTGCCAGATTACAAATAGGCCTTTGAAAACTGCTCTTTGCACATCCTCCACAGAGACTTGCTAGAGCTTACCAGCTAAAATCTCTGAACATTCTGACCCCACTAAGCAAGTTTGAGCTTCTCACAACTCCTAGTGCTGACCAGACTGTGCATGAGCCACCCCATGTAATGACTAAGTATGCGTCATCCCCACAGAGTGACTGAGCATGCTCCCTCCAGCCCAAGGCCATCAGGGCTCAGAAGGACTTTCTCTGCAACTGCAGCTCATGGCTGCTGTGGACCGAGGTGGTGCCAGGCACTGGAACTGAGAGCAGGGAGCCTGTCTCCTTCTGCGCCTTCAGTGACCCATCTGCTGGCAAAACAGGCAATGTGGAGGAGGAGGCCATCTGATTCAAATGCAGAGGGCACAAAGTCAGACCGGGGGAAGGGTGAAGAAGTAGATTGGGACTGGTGAGACCAGGAGCTGGGGGATGGGAATGGGGGGTGCGATACTTAGACTGGTTGGGCAGGGAGACCGGGAGACTGGAGGGGCTGTGGGGGAAGGAGAGGACAGGCTGGTACTTGTTGCACAAGGGGACTGAGACTGGAAGTGAGGGGCAGGGACTGGAAGGGAGGAGAGGCTGGGACTGTTTGGGTGATGGTAGACAGTGAGAGAAATGAGGGGGGTGACTGTAGACCAGTTGGCTAGGGAAGGAGAATACTGAGATCGAACAAGGAGCTGGCAGAAGTGGAAAAACACTGGGACTGGATGGACAAGGAGAGTGGGGCAGCATCTAAGGAAAGGTGGGGGGGAAGGACAGAGTCTGGTGCTAGGAGCCAATGGGGGGGGGGGGAGGGGAGAGACAGATCAGATGAGGAACAGGGTGGAGGGAACTGGGACTGGCTGGGCAAGGAGACTGGGACTGGGATGAGAAGCCTGAAGAGTGGAGACTGGGACTAGGTAAGGAAGGAAAATTTGACTGGGACAAGGCGCTACGAATGATGAAGAGACAGGACTGGAACAGGGACAGGTTGGAAGGGACAGGGTAGAATGGGCCAAGCTTGGGGGAATGAGGAACAGGCAGATGAGTAAACAAAGAGTAACTATTAATAGAATGATGTCAGACTGGAGGGAGGTCTCAAGTCATGTTCCACAGGGATCTGTCCTGGGTCCGGTGTTGTTTAACATCTTTATTAATGACCTGGATAGAGGTATAAAGAGTTAAAAATTGGAGAACTGAGCTGTAGACAACAAAATGAAATTCAACAAAGACAAACATAAGGTGCTACACATAGGGAAGAAAAACCAAATGCACAAATACAGAATGGAGAAAAAATGGCATGGCAGCAGCATTGCTAAGAAGGATCTGGGAGTTGTGGTGGATCACAACCTCAACATGAGTCAACAATGCGATGCTACTGCAAAAAAAGCAAATGCAATTTTAGGTTGCATTAAAAGAGGCATAGTATGCAAGTCACTGGAGGTGATAGTACCACTCTACTCAGCAATGATTAGGCCTCAGCTGGCGTAGTGTGTCCAATTTTGGTCACCAAGGTATAGAAAGGATGTAGAGAAACTGGAAAGGATCCAGAGATGAACGACAAGATGATCAAAGGGATGGAATGCGAGCCATATAAGCAAAGGCTGAAGGAACTCGATATTTTAGTTTGGAAAAGAGAAGATTAAGGAGGGACAAGATAGCAGTCTTCACATACCTGAAAGGCTGCCATAAAAAAGATGGAGAAAAGTTGTTCTCTCTTGCCACAGAGGGCAGGACAAGAGGCAATGGGTTCAAACTAAAGCATAGCAGATTTAAATTAAATCTCAGGAAAAACTTCCTGAGAACAGTAGGACAATGGACTAGACTACCGAGGGAGGTTGTGGAAGCTTCTTCACTGAAGGTTTTCAAAGGGAGGCTGGATAGCTATTTGTCCTGGATGGTTTAGACACAGCAACTCCTGCATCTTGGCAGGGGGTTACACTAGATGACCCTTGAGGTCCCTTCTAACCCTTTGATTCTATGAGTATTTCCACTAAAGCACACTCCCAAGAACCTGGAATGGATTCCTGAGCTTCACCATTCCTCTTCTGCCAGCAAATATCCATGAAACTCCCTGACAAACTGTGTCTCACCCCCTCTGATGGTTCAAACAGAGGATGACAACCTATTATTACAACCAGTTACTCTGATAGCTCAAGTGGCAGAGGTCTATGCAGCAGATCGAAAGGTTCCGACCCTCCTGATGAACCATGTGGGTGTCAGTATGCTGACATATGATGGAATTTGTGTCTTTTCAGTTTGTTTGTTTTTTTAAAAAAATCTAGGAAATTACACACACAAAAACCAAGGTAAAAGAAGGTTTGTAAGGTTGCAAAGTCAAGCACTCAAACGTTAGGAAATGCCAGAATTAAAATTGCCTGAGCAACTATTACTTAGCACCTTGTAGATATACTATCATGGTACAGTCTTTAGTTACATGATCATATACTAATTTTTCCACCGGCCTCTGGCCTCATTCAGTGCCCAATATGGACCTGTTCAGGGGAGGAATCATGGTTGTGTACTGAAGGCAGCTGTTACCTGTAGGATACCTGCTTAATTTATTACGAAGTTGGAAGGTGTGCAGTGAATGAGACAGGGCTGCAGGGAGAGAAAGGAAGGTCTAATGGTTATGGCAGCTGAACGCTGCCCTGTGTAACTGGAGTCTATCGCTGCCTCTACCACAGAGTTCCTGTGTGAGGTTAGTCAAGTCACTTAAGCCAAAATGTTCGCAGGTGACCACTAATTCTGTGTTTCTCATTTTCTTGGTGCCCAATTTCAGAACCTGAGATCTAATTTGCAGAAGTGCTGAGCACTCACAGCTACATCTAAGTCAATGGGAGCTGTGCTTTACACATAAAAAGTGCTATATAATGTTAAGTACTCCAGAAAATCAGGTCCTAGTCATCTCAAATTGGGCACCTAATATTAGTGGATACTTTTGACCTTAATCTCTTTGGGCCTAGTCTGCTGTCTGTAAAGTGGAGTTAACAACAATAACCCCTCATTTCACATAGATCTAGCGAATATAAATTTATTATTCAATATTTGTGAAGAACTCAGACTACAGTGGTGTGCACCATAGAAAAGCCCATGAGGAAATTAATAACTCTGTCTTCATAACAGGGTTTGAATAGTGTGCAGTAAATAAGGCTTAGGCCCACACATTGATCATGTAATTAAAGACTGTATCATAACTGAGGATAAGATCAGGTCATGGAGGTCATGGATTCTGTGACTTTCAGAGACCTCCACGACAATTTCCACTTCAGCCCCGGAGCTTGGCCCTACCCCCCACTACTCCGCGCCACCTGTGCTCTGCCTTGAGGCCCCACCCCTGCTCAGCCTCTTCCCCCACAAAGGTCCTGCCTGCCGCTTGCTCCTCTCAGCCCCCTCCCCCCTCCTCACTCCTCTCCGTCTCCTACCCTCCCATGAGAGGGTGTGGAGTGCAGGTGGAGTGGGGTACGGGGCCACGGTCCAGGTGCCAGGGCCCACAAAAGATTAATCTGGCCCTGAGTATTGCTAATACTGCAAATTTAATAATCATGAGACAAACAAATATTGAGAAAGTTGGCAGCACTGCTTTTGTCACTGCCATGACTCCATCTCTTCTTGATCTTACTGCCTGCCCCTCCCTACAAGAGATCAATAATCCACTCATTTCTGAGCACAGCTGCCTCTCTCTCTCCACTTCAGCTCAGCATGACTTCTGATGCTATTTTTTATTTTGGTGTCTTCAGCACTCTACTTTCTGAGTTTTAAACTTAACACGGTTACCACTCCTTTCTCTATTTCTTATTCACAACTAGTAGTTCACTCTCTCCTGGACTCACATGCACATGCACATACACACAAACACGCACTTTCTCCTGGGTAGTTCCATTAAGGGTACAACCTTGGCTCTATTCTCCAGCATCACCCTCAGAGATGTCCGAGTTAGCCTCAAAGTTAGGAGAGATCAGAGAGAAGTACAGGTCTGTTGCATCTTAGGCGCATTTAACATGTGCGATTTCAGCTTTATGCGGTCGGCAAAAACAAGAAAAAAAAACACAAAAAAACCAACAATTTAAATACTGTTTCTGTAGTGCGGGCGATTCTGCCCGCCATTACACTCAATGTAATTTTGACTATACGCGGTTTTCGCTTTACGCACTGACCGCGGAACGTAACCCCAGCGTGAGATGAGACAGACCTGTACAAGAAAAAAAGCTTTGGATATCAGTTGCATAAAAGTAATACTGATACTCCCTAACTACACTGTAACTTCTTTTCTCCTAAATGCTTCAAAGACAAAAGTCATTTGTTTGGGTGAAGTGCCTTGTCACATATCTCACACTACTCTCACCCCCCCTGAAATCCAGCCTTAAACTTTACTCACAAAGTCAGAAATCCTGAAGGCATCCATTACCCCAGACTTTGTCTACTCTCACTTTACCCTTGTCAGTAAGTGTCTCTCTCACTTGCAGAACAATGCCAATGTTTTGGCATTACTTTGACATTGCCCTCGCTGCTACTTTTTCATGCTCTGATCAATTTCTGCCTTCTCTGTTGCAATACTTTCTTCCATGGTTTCCCTAAAAGCTCAAATTTCTAAGCTTTAGGAGGGGTATAAATGTTTCCTATGGTAAAAAAAATAATCTGGAAGAAACTTCAAAACTACCCTCCTAGTTTTCAAGTTTCCATGGATTCACAATCCACCCTAACCCCTCTGACCTTATATTCCCCTTCTCCCTAAATCTTGGCATGTTTTCTCTCTCTCCATGCCCGGACACTACAGAATTGAGGGTCAATCTTTACTGTATTCTGCTTCATCTATCTGGAGTTCTTTCTAACAAAAAGGCATAGAGCCACTCAAAAGCTATTCCCTCCACCCCTGCCAGGAAAGATGTGTCACCACCACTCATGGACAATGATATAGAAGACGGATTCAAAAAACAGCAGTTATTCTTTAGATGTGTATTGGTTTTAGATGGGTGCAGGATTAGATTAAGAAATAAAAATAAATGGACATTTGATTTTTGTCCATTGCCAGGAGGAGACCACCCAACATTGCCATCAATGCAATGTCCATACTACATCCAGGCCTAAAACCAAACTGTCTGGGATCAAGGAAACACTGCAGACTCCAGATACTTGCCTCCAGACCCCAGATACTTGCCTTGCAAGCACCTTCTCAATAAAATGTTTCTCTAAAAAGATCTGAGAAAAACTCTCTAGCTACTGCCCTATCAGTATCATGAGATAATAATATAATAATATATGGAGATATACCTATCTCATAGAGCTGAAAGGGACCNAGATTCAAAAAACAGCAGTTATTCTTTAGATGTGCATTGGTTTTAGATGGGTGCAGGATTAGATTAAGAAATAAAAATAAATGGATATTTGATTTTTGTCCATTGCCAGGAGGAGACCACCCAACATTGCCATCAATGCAATGTCCATACTACATCCAGGCCTAAAACCAAACTGTCTGGGATCAAGGAAACACTGCAGACTCCAGATACTTGCCTCCAGACCCCAGATACTTGCCTTGCAAGCACCTTCTCAATAAAATGTTTCTCTAAAAAGATCTGAGAAAAACTCTCTAGCTACTGCCCTATCAGTATCATGAGATGGTTTCCTGAGCAAGGGTATAACAATCTCTACACACACACACTCTCTCTCTTCAGTTTTATTGATATATCAGGGTAGCTCCCACAGATATTTCCCTTCTAACAGAAGTTTGTGACCATGTAAAATCTGTAAAGGTAGGTGAGTTAGGCAGTTAAGGTACTAGCCTTTTGTATCTGGGGGCACAGGTGCAAACTCTGACAAGGTGGAACTGAAATGGTTTTGGTTATTTTTAATCCAAGTCTGTCAAAAACATACATCCATATCATAAAGTCTCCTTAAATTGATATGATAACCTCTGCAACACACAGAGGCCCACTATTGGGGTAACTAGCTGTGTTGAAGGCTTGGCTAGAGGAGTATTGCCAGAGTTCCATGACATTGTTCCAGTGGTGCCTGCCCATGATAGGCCTTGTTCTTGCTAGTGTCATATGATTGTTACTTTTATTGGCACTAGTAATTTATAGGATAACCAAAATTTAGGAAAAAAGTAAAATACAGTTAACATTTATTTGCATGTTAGAGACTCTGAAAAGTAAGTAGGATTATGGCATACAAGATAAAATTTAAAAAAAACAGATTACTAAAAATGTAGAAAATATCCTCTGAAACCTTGGAAGTACTGTTATGTTAGACCATCGTTATATATAACATGTTTTATTTCTCACCAGAAAGGCTTTACTAGTGGGTGTAATGTATCTGCTTGTACACAAACCCCCAAACTTTTACATTTAAATAGTGAATATTTTGCAATTCTGAAGTTTTCCTGTGTTGTGTGATAACGGAGGATGACACTTAAACATGCTTTTCCGCCCCCAGTTCCCTGCAGACTAATTAAATCATCAGTCTCAAATATAGCAGCTGCCAACAAGGTTTCTGCTAATGCTTCAAAGCATCAGCATTGTCCCAAGCCTGTTCTCCCAGCATTCTCTGAACCATTACTCAACTCTTAGCCCTTCCCCCACCACTGACTCAGCACCCATCTGTCTCACTTACTAACCTGGTTTTCGCTTCAACACCAACAGAGGCAGTGGAGCTTGCAGACTCCTCAGATACTGAGCGCTGAAGAATTGGTGTTAGCTGCTTGTTGCTGTCCACTTCAGTTTGGGCATCCTCCTCTGCAGATTGTTCTTTGACTTCTGTTTGACAAGAAAGAAGACTGCTAAGATTCCATTTGTGTGGCTATAAAAAAATCACTGTTTACATTTTCCCCTTTAATGTAAATGTTTTTAAATAGGTTAGTCAGTGTAACAACTCTATTAGAAAAGAAACATTTAAGTAGGGAAGTATCATTCCTCTTCACATCTACCTAAAGTGATAACTTTAATTTCTACCTAAAGTCTATATAATGGCTCAAAAATGAAATAATGGGAGTCCATGATTACTGTTTCTCAAACTTACGTCTCAAACTTATATATCAAACTTCCTTGGTTTTGGCATAAAAATATGTTCTCTCTAATTGACACCTTTTTCATATTTGAGTGTTGATACCTAAGCACTTTGTGCAAGAACAAAAGGTTTGTTTCACCTAAGCAGGGAGAGGAATTGTCAAGTGTGGATGGGTAAATATTTTATGCAACAGAGAGTCCTGTGGCACCTTTAAGACTACAGATGTATTGGAGCATAAGCTTTCGTGGGTGAATACCTGCTTCGTCAGACGAATCGGGTATTCGCCCACGAAAGCTTATGCTCCAATACATCTGTTAGTCTTAAAGGTGCCACAGGACTCTCTGTTGCTTTTTACAGATCCAGACTAACAAGGCTACCCCTCTGATTCTAAATATTTTATGACACACAAAAATCTATGTTAAAAAAATGTTACTTAAATTTCAAAATCAAGTGCTTGAAAGTTAGAAAATGCCAGATTTACAGTTGCCCATGTACCTTTAATTCTGCCCCCTTGTGTATCCATCCCATGCTCTGAATGAGGGGTCCTATGGAAAAATAGCATCTTAGAAATTAGGGGCTGGAAGGGACCTCAAGAGGTCATCAAGCCGAGCCCTCTACACTGAGGCAGGACCAAGTAAACCTAGACCGTCCCTGACAGGTGTTTGTCCAGCCCGTTCTTAGAAACCTTCAGTGATGGGGATTCCACAACCTCCTTTGAAAGCGTAGAGCTTAACTACCTGTATAGTTATAAAGTTTTTCCTAATAGCTAACCTAAATCTCCCTTGCTGCAATTTAACCCCATTACTTCTTGTCCTACCTGCAGTGGACATGGAGAACAATTTACCATCCTCCTCTTTATAGCAGCCAAGGGGCGGCAGTGGAGGCAAGCAGGGGCATGGGCTACCCCAATAATCGTCAGGGACACAGAACTTCTCTGGCCCCGGGGCTGTAGCGGCAGGGAAGATCGAGCTCCTGCCGGGGCCAGGGCCATGTGAAGGGAGGGAAGATCGGCCTGGGGCCAGGTGGAGGGAGAGAGGGAAGATCGAGTTCCTCCTGGGATGGGTCAGGAGAGGAGACAGTGAGCTCCTCCCAGGGCTGGAGAGAGGGGGGGGGGGAAGAGCGAGTTTCTGTGCCCTCCCCCAAAAAAGGGTCAAATTTACATTCTTGTGCATGCCCCTATAACAGCCCTTAACACATATGAAGACCTGTTATCAGGTCCTCACTCAGTCTTCTTTTCTCAAGACTAAACATGCTCAGGTTTTTTAAACTTTTGCTCATAGGTCAAGTTTTCTAAACCTTTTATCATTTCTGCTCTCTTTTCTGGACTCTCCAGTTTGTCCTCATCTCTCCTAAGAGTGTGGCGTCCAGAACTGAACACAGTACTCTGGTTGAGGCCTCACCAATGCCAAGCAGAGCAGGACAATTACCTCCCGTGTTTCCCATATAATGATCCTGTTAATACATCCCAGGATGGTATTAACCTTTTTTGCAACTGCATCATACTGATGACTCACATATAACTATAACGCCCAGGTCCTTTTCAGCACTATTCCTGCCTACCGACTTCTTCCCAATTTTGTGGTTGTGCATTTGATTTCTCCTTCCCAAGTGAAGTACTTTGTACTTGTCTTTATTGAATTTCATCTTGTTGCTCTCAGAACAATTCTCTAATAGACTGTGATGATGTAATTAAAGACTGTGTCATTATGCATACACATAAGGAGGCCAAACTGAGGTTGTGTGGCAATCAAATCTGGCATTTCCTAACTTTCAAGTGCTTGACTTTGGAATCTCAATAACCTTTTTCAATAAGAAGTTTCTCTGTGTGTAATCTCGTAGTTTTTATTATAATAATTATTTTTAAAGAAAAGGTAAAAAAATCTATTATGTACAAGTGTAACATCCCTCTGCCCCTATGAATCACCAGCAGAGTCTGAACTGGAACACTTTAGCACCATAGCTCACATAGTAACAGTCTGTGCTAAGGACTGACTCCTTTAGCTGTCAGCAGAACAAGGCTACAGTAGAACCTCAAAGATATGAGCAGCAGAGTTATGGACTGACCAGTCAATCGGACACCATGTGAAACCGGAAGTAACCAATCAGGCAGCAGCGGAGACCAAAAAAACAAAAAAGCAAATACTGTTCTGTACAGTGCCTGTATTGCATCTTAAAGGTAGGCATATCTGAGCTGCCTGTCCCCACCCCCTCCCTCATGCAGGGCTGCCACTTGCAGCTA
Organism: Platysternon megacephalum; assembly: GCA_003942145.1. Lineage (NCBI taxonomy): Eukaryota > Metazoa > Chordata > Testudines > Platysternidae > Platysternon > Platysternon megacephalum. The sequence goes on from QXTE01000720.1 coordinate 17,231, forward strand.
AGAGGTGAAGACGCTGGGGCTGCCAGCCTAAGATAGCCAGAGCTGGCAGAGCAGGAACAATGCTGGGGTCTGTGCTGCTTTCACCCTTCCCTCCCCCCATCCCCCACTCCTCCCCTCCCCTCCCCCCCAGCCCAGGAGGGGGAGGCACTGTTTTCACACACACTCTTCCCCAGCTGAGCGGGGGACACACTATTAGAAGCTGCCTGCTGGAGCCTAGCCTGGAGTGTCAGCTGCTGGAGCCTGAACTGTGCTTTGGTCAGAGTTACGAACATTTCAGAAACAACAAGGAGTCCGCTGGAACCTTGTTGTTTTTGTGGATACAGACTAACACGGCTACCCCCCGATACTTGACACCATGCAAGGAATATTTCAGAGTTACGGACAACCTCCATTCCCGAGGTGTCTGTAACTTTGAGGTTCTACTGTACCTTCCCAGAGTGGGAGGATGGGTCTGGGGGTCCCTCCCTCTGCATTGAAATTATTTTTAACACTAGCCCTGCCAAATCTGAATGGAATTTCATAGGATGAAGAAAAGGCACTTGTGTTGCACCAGGGAATTCCCCCTGCTGAAATCAAAGGCCAGATGCAAAAAATGGAGGCGAGAGCATTCTTGGGTATAGGGACTTTTCTACTGTATGTTTATAGAGTCATATATGAACAATGGTCCACTAATCTGGTTGGGGTTTCTGGGTGCTACTGTAATTCAAATTAATAATAATAATAATGGCAGCAATGCACTTTGGCCTTGCACAGACAAAAGCTATAGATTAAGTATGGAGGCAAGTCACTTATCAACAGGATCTACATAATGCGTATTAGATCAAATTTAACAATTTGCAAGTTGGGGAGGCAGAAGTCACTTGAACCACCTGATTTCACAGTAAACTGCTCATCATGTTAATTGTGTTCTCCTGACACACTTTTTATTGGACTTCAGGTTGAAAAGACAAATTTTAGGTTTTACAAAATTATGAAGTTCTTGGGAAAGTTTTCATGTAAGAAAAATCTTTAAGATCCATTACAAAAGTGCTTTAATATACCACAGTGTTCAGAACTCTCCCCCCTCAGAGAGTTGCTTTTACTCCTGCCCTCCATAGCGGAACAGACTAGTCACTCCTTACACAAAACAAACAAAAAGTTAAGTGTTGACAGAATTTATCATGCAAGATTTTTAGTTAGTGTGTTATCAACAGCTCTGCTATACTAGGTAGCTTCCTTATTTGTATCTCTCATTTGTGTTTTTCACATCTGTTGTTTTCAAATTATGCTGTTTCTTCCTCCTATGCGTGCTCCCTAGATGCAGAGACAGGCGTCTTCAGGACCATGGTTTGAGCCAAGCAGGCCTTCTGGGGAATTCCTGCACTCAAAGCCAGTTCTCCCTGTCCTCCATGCCACTTCTAGGGGAGCAGGTCCCTCGGGGGCTGTACTGTGCAACATAGACTCAGACTTTAAGGTCAGAAGGGACCATTATGATCCTCTAGTCTGACCTCCTGCACAACGTAGGCCACAGAATCGCGCCCACCCACACCTGTAACCTCCCCCTAACCTATGCCTGAGTTATTGAAGTCCTCAAATCGTGGTTTAAAGACCTCAAGGTGCAGAGAATCCTCCAGCAAGTGACCCGTGCCCCACACTGCAGAGGAAGGCGAAAAACCTCCAGGGCTTCTGCCAATCTGCCCTGGAGGAAAATTCCTTCCCGACCCCAAATATGGCGATCAGTTAACCCCTGAGCATGTGGGCAAGACCCACCAGCCAGCACCCAGGAAAGAATTCTCTGTAGTAACTCAGATCCCACCCCATCTAACATCCCATCACAGACCATTGAGCATATTTACCTAATAATCAAAGATCAATTAATTGCCAAAATTAGGCTATTCCATCATACCATCCCCTCCATAAACTTATCAAGCTTAGTCTTGAAGCCAGATATGTCTTTTGCCCCCATTACTCCCCTTGGAAGGCTGTTCCAAAACTTCACTCCTCTAATGGTTAGAAACCTTTGTCTAATTTCAAGTCTAAACTACCTAATGTCCAGTTTATATCCATTTGTTCTTGTGTCCACATTGGTACTAAGCTTAGATGTGTATAAGAGACAGCCACTAGTAACCTCTTTCCAGCCTGACAGTTCACCTTTCAGTATGATCCGTTGTAGTCTCCCCTTTAACCAGTTCCTTATCCACCTTTCAATTTTCATATTGATCCCCATCTTTTCCAATGTAGCTAATAATTCCCCATGTGGAACTGTATCAAATGCCTTCCTGAAATCGAGCTAAATTAGATCCACTGCGTTTTCTTTGTCTAAAAAATCTGTTATCTTCTCAAAGAAGGAGGTCAGGTTGGTTTGGCACGATCTACCTTTTGTAAAACAATGTTGTATTTTGTCCCAATTACCATTGACCTCAATGTCCTTAACTACTTTCTCCTTCAAAAACTTTTCCAAGACCTTGCATACTACAGATGTCAAACTAACAGGCCTATAGTTACTCGGATCACTTTTTTTCCCTTTCTTAAAAATAGGAACTATGTTAGCAATTCTCCAGTCGTACGGCACAACCCCTGAGTTTATTGATTCATTAAAAATTCTTCCCAATGGGCTTGCAATTTCATGTGCCAGTTCCTTTAATATTCTTGGATGAAGATTATCTGGGCCTCCCAATTTAGTCCCATTAAGATGTTCGAGTTTGGCTTCTCCCTCGGATGTGGTAATATCTACCTCCATATCCTCATTCCCATTTGTCATCCTACCATTATCCCTAAGCTCCTCATTAAAGACTGAGGCAAAGTATGTGTTTAGATATTGGGCCATGCCTAGATTATCCTTAACCTTCACTCCATCCTCAGTGTTTCGCGGTCCCACTTCTTCTTTCTTTGTTTTCTTCTTATTTATACGGCTATAGAACCTTTTACTATTGGTTTTAATTCCCTTTGCAACGTCCAACTCTACATGGCTTTTGGCCTTTCTCACTTTATCCCTACATGTTCTGACCTCAATCAGGTAGCTTTCCTTGTTAATCCCTCCCATCTTCAACTCCTTGTATGCGTTCTGCTTTTTCTTAATCACCTCTCTTAGATGCTTGTTCATCCAGCTTGGTCTACACCTCCTGCCTATGAATTTTTTCCCCTTTCTTGGGATGCAGGCTTCTGATAGTTTGGAGGAGGAGGAAATGAATGTTTGCTGGAAAGCTACTAACTGACAAAAGATTTCTTTGTGGGAGTATAGTGATTAAAATGTATTTTCTGCTGTTATATTACTAACCTCCCTTCTTCTGGATGTCAGGGACCCAAGAGAGAAAACAGGAGGTGCTTCTCTGGAGGCTGCCTGAGTAAGCTCACAGCAAAGTAGAGATACATTTTACACGTGCAGAACCCCTTAAAAGCAGATCTTTTAGCACCATCCCAATCACTACCTTTGTCTTTAAAAAAAAAAAAAAAAAAAAAAAACCCCACAGAGTTGGGGAACAAAGCAAAGAAAAATGTCTGTATTCTAAAAGTTTACTATTGACAAATATTTTTTAAAAATGTAATGTTAAAAATATTCCAATTGAAAATATTGTAAACCCTGTACAAAAAAAAGGAACAAACATTTAAAAACTTGTTAAATAATGTTTAACAATAATAATAATGGAGTGTTTTAAACAAAATTTTTAACAGTTTAAAAATAAAAGTGTCATTGCTATTTAGATGAGCGCTGAATTGTTAATAAATACAGGGGCAGGTGGCTACTCTCAGGCCTACATGCAGCCAACACAGAAAAGGTGGAAACAGCCTGACGGGATAAAGCCAATGCAGTCTGAGCTGTCAGAACTGTCACTGAATGGTAGACAGAAGCACTGGACAGATTACCATAGGAGCGCTAATTGTACCCTTGAACTCCAGTGCTCTCACTTGCTGTCCACACTGGCTGTGACTTGTTGCAGGAAGCAATGATGGCAAGACTTTTTCAAAGCAAGTGTAAGTGCAACATTGGTATGAATACCTGTGCACGGTTGCAAGAAGTTGTGTTTAGGGCAAGGTGTTTTACAGGCATGCTAGAGCAGAGGTGGGCAAACTACGGCCCATGGGACCGTCCTGCCGGGCCCTTGAGCTCCCGGCTGGGGAAACTAGTCCCCAGCCCCTCCCCTGCTGTTCCCCCTCCCCTGCAGCTACGCCGCCGCACGGGCAGCGCTCTGGGTGGTGGGGCTGCGAGCTCTTCCAGGGCAGCGCGGCAGCGCGTCTGGCTCCGGCTGAGCGGCATGGCTGCCAGACATACTGCTCTGAGCGGGATGGTAAGGCGGCCAGGGCGTTGTAAGCTTTAATATATTGTATTAAAATATATTTTTGCATTTAATAAATAAACACGTTATTTAGCCAGCCAACACAGAATACCTTAGTGTAAATTTCCCACCAGTCATGAAATAAAACTTTTTTCTCTGTTTCACACCACTCAAACTATAGTTTAGTTTCTGTAGATCCTAAGCATAAAATTTCATCTTGTGCAAATCCATTGATCCCAGCATGGTGAAGTTGTTAGGATTCTTTTCCAAATACATATTTGGATACCTTGAAATTATATATTTTTATTATCCATATGCTTCCTTAAAACAGCACTGGAACAAAGAAAAGGTTCCAACTATCCTCTTTCAGATTTTATTTATACTTTGATGAATGACTAGAACATGTCAACTTCATTAAAAAAAATCCATCCATTTCATCCTCACCCATAACAAGTTTACATTGAACAACAAACATTTTGTCCAAACCATGGGAACAGCCACGGGCACTAGGATGGCTCCCCAGTATGCCAAACTCTTCATGGGCTACCTTGAGGAAGAATTTCTGGAAAATGCACCACAAAGTTAATGACATATCTGAGATACATCAATTATATTTTCATCCTCTAAACAGACAACAAACTCCCTCACAGATTTCCACCACAACTTCAACAACCACCACAAATCCATTAAACTCTCCATAGAACACTCCCACACTAGCATCAACTTCCTGGATACCACGATCAGCTTCAACAATGGAACCCTATGACTACTATATAGAAGAAACCTACAAATCACCACACCTATCTTCACAGATCCAGTAATCACCCCAAACACACCAACAAATGTGTTATCTAAGGCCAGGCACTCAGATACCACAGAATATGCTCTGAAGAGAAAGTCCGGGATATACAATTAACACACACAAAATTGCCTTTACCAAACAAGGACACTTCACCACAGAAGTAAACTGCATCATGGAATAAGCCACCCAAATACCCCTAGAGAACCTGCTTCAATATGGAAATAAATCCCCCTCCAACTTCACACCCCTAGCTGTCACTTTCCACCTCACACTGGAACCCATATGGGGCATCAAACAATTACAACCCATATTCAACGGGGACCACATCCTGAAAGAAATCTTTCCTGAACCCTCTCTTCTGACCTTCAAACAACCTCACAGCCCCTCTAACCACAACAGAAGCAAGCTCCCCACAGATTAAGATACACCAACTCAAAGTGGTACCAGACCCTGCCAGAACAACAGATGCAAAACCTGTAGACATATCTCCACTGCTACCATGATCAACACTCCCCACAACACACCTTTCAAGATCAATGGGTCCTACACATGCCTATCACAACATACGGTATACCTCATCCAGTGCAACAAATTCCCCAACAACTATGTGGGTGAAACCAGACAATCCCTACACTCTCAAATGAACTCTCAGAGGAAAATAAGACACAAAAACACCCTATTAACCTGTGGATGAACCTTTCACAAAATGATCACTCTATAACTGATCTCTCAGTCCTCATCCTCAAAGGAAACTTGCACAACACCTTCAAAAGACAAGCCTGAGAGTTTAAATTCATAACTTGGCTAGACACTGAAAATCATGAACTGAACAGAGGCACTGGATTTATGGCTTATTACACCAATTTATAACCCACTAACAACTCCTGGCAAGTTGTCTTTTCTCCCCCCTTCCTTCCTTTCCCTCCTATGACTGGTGTTAATGGGCCACTTTCCCTTGAATGGTCCCTTGAAATAGGTGTTAACTACTTATACTAAACAATCAGTTCACCTTTCCATTCCAGAAGAAAAGAGTTATGTGGAAGCTTGAAAGCTTCCCTCTCTCCCAACAAAAGCTGCTCCAATAACAGATATCACCAAGCATTTTAAACACACAAGAGTAACATTGGGGCATTGTATACGGTGTGGCAATATATGTCACCATCAGTTTTCCCCCTTTGTTGCAGCATATTAGCTGATTAAATTCAAAGTCTCAGTCAAAATGAATTTGTAGAGACAAGCCTAAAATGTTTAGAATAAAGAAAATGTTCATTAAACCAAAATATAATAAATCATGATGATCATAAATTTGTTAAGGCGCCACAAGTACTCCTCGTTCTTTTTACCTAAAAAGTCAATCCCTTTCCGGGCCGCCCAGAGGGGGGGGGCAAGTGGGGCCCTGCGAGCCCTGGCCCGGCAGCGGTCCGGGTCTTCAGCGGCATTTCGGCAGCGGGGGGTGTCCTTCAGTGCTGCCAAAGATGCGGTGCGACTGAAGGGCCCCCCACCGCCGAAATGCTGTCGAAGACCCGGACTGCCGCCGGGTGAGTACAAGTGCCGCAGCAACCCCGCTTTGCCCCAGACCCCCTGAATCCTCTGGGCAGCCCTGATCCCTTTGTCAGAAGAAGCCATGCACACTGCATTCTGTTGACCTTGACCCCACAGTGGGAGGAGGGGCCTTTTAGACACGGGCAGGCCAGGATTTCCAATAAGACCCCACAATGGCTAGGGACTGTGGGGAGAGAAATTTTTGACACTGGCCAAATATGTCTAATGAAGAAACAAGCCTATGGTCTGAGACAGATTATGGTAGGTGACACAAGAGACCAGACTTCATTTTTTCATGTCATAGTGTATGAAAATATTTGAATGCAATTATAATTCCATATTATTAAGATTATGCAGTGCTACCAAAATGCATGACTTTTACAAAAATCAAGACAGGACTTTGGCTCAGAAAATTTATAATCTAAACAAACCATAAAACAGCAAGTAAAGACAATCAGTGGTGAGAAGAAAAGTATTAATTCACAAGGTGCAAAAATGTGGCTTGCAGTCAACCCTCTATTTCACCACATTCAAGATAAGGAGATGCATCTTACATGTTCCAAAATTCAATGCACTACATACAGCTTGGCGATGTTGAAGCACACTTCCCCATGACCCATTACCGACACAATGCACAATACACCAAAACCAGGCCTGGGTAACCTTGGTTTTGGCCAGAGAGGGAGTTTGAGTTTCTTTGTTCCTCAGAACCCATTCAAAAACCTCAAGATTTTTGGCCATACTGTGTCCAAGGGTGATACACTTGCAGATACTACAACTGTGAAAGTGATGTTCAATGGAAGGAAGGCAGAATAAATAGATTATTCTAATTCAGAAAGAAAAGCCACAAAGCCAGCCCTACTACTTTCTCGATTTGCTTAGAAGTATGGGATTTTACCTAATGAAAAAAATATTTTTCTTCACACAACAGAAGAACCTTGGGGAGGGGGTTAGAGCAGCCAAAAGGAAAATCTCAGGTTTTTAAATGTTCCATTTTCAGTCCCATTTTGAGTGTGCCTCACATCATCAGCAGCCAAAAAGGAGAAGCTGGCTGCTGAGAAGTTCTTGTGCTAATCTAAATCCAAGTACCTTTGAGTCCTTGTTTTGATAATTTGTTTATAATATGAGAAAAGAGAAACAGAACACTTTCCTTAATAGCTAGCTCCCTGAGCTCCGCCAGTTTTTTCACTGGCTGGAAGAAACATAAAAATAGTTGTATAAAGCACGTATTTCAACACTTTAAAAAAAATACCAGAAAAGTCATTAGATCTCTAATTTTACTCATTATTGCATAAAGATACAAATACAATGGAATATTATGGGGCTGTGCATATAATCTTGGTGCGTTCTTTTATGCAATATATGTTTAAATCTATATTCAAATTATGCTCTGCGCTCAGTGATGAGAAAAGCTAGCTTTCATTTATTTTAGGGTTTTCGACAGTGCCCATCACTGTAGTTTATGAACACTTCCTAGGCAAGTTATGTCTGTATGGCAATGTCCTTAATGGACTTCATGGATGAAATCCTGGATCCACTGAAGTAAATGAGAGTTTCTGTCATTGACTTCAAAAAGCTAGGATTGCACCCATGGAATTTCCTGCTGTTTTCCCTTCCCTGATCGGAAACTCTGCTTGGGACATACAGATATAGAGAGTTATTTTGTTTTGACTTTTCTTCTGCCCAATGAGCTGAATATGGTGGGACATCTTTTCTTACGTCATGTCTTCACTAGCAACGTTAAAGCGCTGGCTGAGACAGCACTTTAAGATGGCTTTGAAGATGCAGCATAGCGCTGGGAGAGAGCTCTCCCAGCGCTATAAAAAAAAACCACCTCCTTGAGGGGCTCCCAATGCTGGTGCACTGTCTACACTGGCACTTTACAGCGCTCGGAGAGGTGTTTTTTCACACCCCTGAGCGAGAAAGTTGCAGCGCTGTAAAGTGCCAGTGTAGACAAGCCCTTAGAGAGGAGGGGTTTTGCAGCGAACTTTGATGCTGATCAAATTCTAAATTGGTCTGATCTTCTCTGTAAGTTTGTTCCACAGGTGACACTCTTGATTTTTGATTGAGAACTATTTATGTCTGATGCTCATTGGCTTTATCCAAGGATGAAAGTGTAATTAGAGGAGCACATATCATCAAGAAGTCATCAACATGAGTCTAGCAAAAAAGCAACAGGCCAGACAAATGTCATTGGGCACTGTACCAGGGTTACCAAAGATATAAAATAATGAGGGGTAAGTGATACCAGCTGACATAATTTTCTAGGTTTCAGTAAAGCATTTTCCCAAGTATCAAACCAGAAGTTTCCATACAACATATAGGAATAGGGACTTATATAGATTAAGAATTGGTAGGTACAGTGCAGAATGCTTTAGTGTAAATAGAATAAAATCTTCCTTGTTGGATTTATCAGGAGGGGTTTCCCACAAGAATCACTGGTAGCACTAACTTTATTTCACTTATACAAAAGTGATGTGGAAGAAAGGACAATCTGCACGGTCTCAACATTTACAAGTGACACAAGGACAGGAACGATTGTGGATTCTAAAGAAGAGGTAGGGTGACCAGATAGCAAGGGTGAAAAATCGGGATGGGGGTGGGGGGTAATAGGTACCTATATAAGAAAAAGCCCCAAATATCAGGACTGTCCCTATAAAATCAGGACATCTGTCACCCTAAGAAGAGGTGAGTAATTTATGAAAGTTTTGATAAGGAAAGACAATGATCAAAGGATCAGCATGTAGAATTCAATTTCAGGAAACCTAAAGGGAGAACCAAGGCTAAGGCAAAATATACTTTGGATGGAAATTTGCTTAAACTAACACAGGAAGAAAATGATCTACCAACAGGAGAATAGAAGCACGAGCTCAGTATTAGACAGAAGCAAACAAAAAAACAAACCCTCAAAGAAACACAAAGCAACAGAGGCTACTAGGATGCATTTGTTTTGTTATTTCTTTCTTTAGATTTATACTGCTACCCAAAAAGAGCGCACATTCCAGGCTCTGAGTACCCTTAACAATCTTTTAAAACATACTGTTAAATAGACTCCCAAAATTACTCCAAAAATGCAATACTCTGGCAGACAACAGCAAAAGGTAGGAGCATTATAACCCATCATTGCTTAATTCATCAGGAGAAGGTGGAATTCCACAAGTGATTGCCCACGTTATCGCTAGCTGGAAAAAGGAAAGGTTTGACAGATGCTAGAGTCAAGAGCAGGGGTGGGCAATAGTTTTCACAGGGAGGCCACTACACGTATTTTGGTAAATCGTCATGGGCCGCACATTTTTACTATATTACTGGAGGAGGTGTGGGGTCTGGGAGGGAGTTTGGGTGCCGGAGGGAGCTCTGGGCTGGGGCAGCGGATTGGGGTGCAGGAGCGGGTGTGGGGTCTGAGAGGGAGTTTGGGTGCAGGAGGGAGTTCCAGGCTGGTGCAGAGTGTTGGGGTGTGGGAGGGGGTGCGAGGTGCAGGCTCTGGCCAGGAGGCGCTTACCACAGGCAACTCCCGGCCGGTGGTGCAGCAGGGCTCAGGCAGGCTGCCTGCATGCTGTGGCCCCATGCCACTCCCAGAAGCGGCTGCAGCCGGCTGCTGCTGGCATGTCTCTGCGCGCCCCTTGGGGGGAGGAGGGCAGCGGGTCTCCGTGCACTGCCTGGGTCCACAAGCACCGCCCCCACATATGCCAAGAAATACCAGTGGGAGTTCAGAATTAAAGCTATCCGAATGGGTAATAGAGGACCCTGGTATATGAGGGAAAGGGAAAATAGGAGAGCACACCAAGCCTCTGGCATGTGAGAAGGGGTAAAAGTGGGTGCACAGAACCCCTGGAACGGGGGGGAAGGATGAGGGACACACAGAGCCCCTAGCCTAAAGGAGAGAGTTTCAGGGAGGCCCTGAAACAGAGGGGGATGGGAGGGTGGAAAGTCATGGGGTGCATGCAATAAGCTTGAACTACAGAAGCTGAAAACCGTGGACCTCCTAGTTTAAATATAAATAAGAAAAAGTTCTGGATGCAACATTCCTTCTTGAAATAGCTATATTTAAAATTCAGTGTTTCCAGCAACTTGGCTACTATCACGAGTTCAACTCCTAATGTACCTTTCTTGGCCTCTAAGTGAGCACACATATATTCACATTTCTATTCAGATATTTTGATTGTAAGATGCTCATAATAAACGCTATTGGTAAACTGATTCAGTAGTATTCACTTACTGGAATTCTGAACTGATGGATTTAGTACCTGTTTTTTCTTTGTTATGACATGTTTACTTGCTTACTAAATATTAATGCAATGGTTTTGCTACATATAAACACTGGCACGTGCACGTTATTGTAGTAAACACACGCACGCACACACAGGTTCCAACATTTAAACAATGTTCTCATAGATTTGTTACATGTCTGCTGGTGAACATTGAGTTAAATTTAATACATGCAGTGGTAAGATAAGTGGGTTGTTAGCATGTCACCAGCATCCAGGCAACACTCTTCAGAGGGTAACTCTCACCAGGAGATGGGAGTATGTGGAGAATCTCTCTCTCTCTCTGAGAGGTAGGGGAAAGTGGGGAATCTTCTCCCTCTGCTCCCTTCAGGAGATGGGAGACATGTTTCCTCTGCTTTCTCCACTGTGGGAATCTCCCTTCCTGTGGGTCTAAAGAATAGGGCAGTGGTTTTCAACCTTTCAACCTCAACCATGTTTGCAGACCCCTAATAAATTTCAAATGGAGTTGTGGACCCCTTTGAAAATCTTAGTTTGCGGACCACAGGTTGAAAATCACTGGAATAGGGGTTTGTGGGGTAACCTGCCATTTTCAGGGGGAATACTCCTTCCTCCTGTCTTGGGCCTTACCAAATTCACGGCTGTGAAAAACGTGTCATGGACCACGAACTAAGCCCTCCCACCTGAAATCTAGCTATTGGAGGGGAAAGGGAGGGTCAGGGCTGGAGGCACCTCAGCCAGGGGCTCCTACCATTCCCCAGGCTCCAGCTGTTAGTCCCCACACTTGGGAGGGACAGGACTTGCTCTTCTCCCCGCGAGAGCAGCTGTGCAGGGGATCAGACTGACCTCCACCTCCAGGAAACTCCTGCAGCTGCAGGAGTGAGGGTGGCAATCACGCAACCCCCCTACAACAGCTTTGCAACAACCCCACCCCACAACTCCCTTTTGGGTTGGGACCTCCATGGTTACAACACTGTGAAACTTCAGATGTAAACATCTGAAAACTTGAAATTGACTAATTTTCAAATCTTATGGCCATGAAATTGACCAGAATGGACCCTGAATTTGGTAGGGCCCTACTCATGACCCTGTCTGACAGCAATGTGGATTACTCTGAATTCAATTTACACTAACAACATATGACTATTATTATTTGTATTACAGTAGTGTCTAGAGGCCCCAACCAAGATTAGGGCACCACTGTGCTATACTCTGTATGAACATCTAGCAAGAGAAAGTCCCTGCCTCAAAGCGATTACATTCTAAATAGATGAGAGAGAGAAGAAAGCAGACTAGAGGTACAGAGAGGTGAAGTGACTTGCCCAAGGTCACATTACACGTTTATATTTACATGAACTCATTCTGAACTCTCAAATTCAAGGACCCATTTAAAAACCCTACTACAACACTATTACCATTTTAAAATAGTTTGTTAGGAAATACTGGTGAGGTTTTTGCAAAAGTCCGTTTCTTTTCTTTCTTTTTTTTTTAAACTAAACCACCACATAAAAAAGGATACCCATCTCAGTACAGAGCCTTTAAAAAATAAAATGACACAGACAGACACACACACACAGACAACTAAAATCTCCTTCCATTTAATGAAAAGAAAATAGTTTTATATCTGACTATTAACAGCTAACTGGTATCACTTTTTCCCCGCCTGCTTATTAGCCCCAGACGAGTACTTTAAAAAGTTCATTGGTCCTGAAAACATTTCTGCCAAAATTATTCAAATCCCAGCAAGTCACAAGATAGCAAATCTTAAAAACCAGTTAATTATGATTTCCTGCTTGCTCTCTCCCTCCCCAACCAAGCCTAACATTCGTTTAGCAGTCAATGTTCCCCAAACTGCTTAATCTGACAATGTTCCTTTAAGTCCAGTTTGGTCCCCCATGTCCAGAGATATTGGACATGCGCATTTACAATAAGGCCTTTTCTTTTCCTTATTTTTTTTTAAATACACTGCCAGAATGGTGTAAAGGGGCTTTAGCATAAAGAAGAGTCATGCCCATAGTGACCAAGAAGTCTCTTTGAGACTCCAAAAGGGATGCAAGTGAAGTATTCCTTCTTGTTGGCCTCTCCTCCAAACAAACTCATTATTCACAGATCTATGCTGATGACACAGGGAGTGTCGGTAAACTAGTTAACATGACTGTGTACAGCCAGAACAATGTAGTAATTAAAGCACCTTTTAAATAGTAATGTATCATTACAGATTTTTTTACCTCCTTTAAAAAGATAAAAAAAATAAAAAAAATTCTATTCCCCTGATAAAGTTTATAAGAGTATTTCCAGTGGGGAGGCAGGGCTGTGTGTAATGGGCAAGTCTGAAAACAAAGCACCAAAGAGGCTTAGGCTTTTGGCAAGTCTACACTACAAAATTAAATCAACCTAAACTACGTCGACATACAGTCACCACAGTAATTTAATCACTTTTGCACGTCCACACTACGCTTCTTGTGTCAGCGGTGCGCATCTTCACCAGGAGCGTCAGTGTGGGACATTGTGGGACGGCTTCTGAAAGGCAGCAACAGTCGATGTAAGTAACACAGTGTCTACACTGACACCATGTCAACCTAATTACATCAACCTAAACACTACGCTTCTCATGGCGGGGAAGTGGGCGAGTTCCATTGGTGGGAGCTACATTTTAGTGTAGATGCTTACAGAGTTAGGTTGATGTAAACTAGCTTACATCAACCTAACTCTATAGTATAGACCTGGCCTTAGCCTTCCTCTACCCTCCCCTTCTTTCCTAAGGATACTGGTGCCTACTGCTTCTTCAGTTTCTGCTTTGTCACCGCTGTTACTGATAAACATCCTTATGTAGGGCCTGGGGAAGAGCATACATGCCAGCTCCCATCAAAGCAGTGCATGAGAATATTTCATCACACCAGTGCATGAGACAGGTAATGCAACAGGATAAACAAAGTGTTGGCAGACTAACAAAATCAATTGTTGACAGTGTCCCTTTGAACTAGACACCCTTCAGAACCTATTAATACCACTCATTTATCAATAAGAATTGCTGCTGAACACCTCAAAGCACTCCCTGAAACCTGAGCACGAAGTCTCCTCAATACTTTGTAACTCTTACCAAATGGGGAGCAAGAGACCAGATGACACAGCTAAATCTCTCATCCACGTCCTCATAATTTCATACCCTGTCTATCACAACCTCCTGTTTTATGGCCTCAACTACTGTAACTTTGCTCCCCCAAAGTCTATTTAAAATAATGCTGCTAAGACGGCTCCTTTTTCTGACCACATCACCTCCTTACTCTGGCCACCCAAGTCCCTCCACTGGCTCCCCCTTAACCTCTACATCAAACATACGTTTCTTGTCTTTACCTTTAAGACCCTTCACAACTTAACCCCACCCTTCCTAGCTGATCTAGTAACTCATTGTAATGTGGACACCTGCCTTCACTCTGCCAGCATTCCCAGCCTTTACTGCCCACCAGCCAGCTTCTCCCTTAAACACATCTCTGCTTTCTTTCACTCTGTCCAACGTGCATGGAAAGAGCTCCTCAATAAAATCCATATAGTCTCTTCCTTATTCTCCTTCAGATCCCTTATTAAGGCTCACTCTGTCATGATTGCTACAAACCCTGCCTGATAGTTACAGCCTAGGCAGATTTCCAAGAGCTACATACATGTAGCTAACAAAGCTGTGGAAATTCTTCATCATACTCATTCATTTGTATGTTTTAACCCATCTGTTTTGGTCTTCAGACTGTAAACCCTCCAGGGTAGGGATTACATCTTTTTTATGTTTGTACCACACCCAACACTGGGGTCTAAATCCTGATTAAGGCCTTTGGGTGCTACCTCAATATAAATATTTACAAGACTAGCAAATTAACATGTGTTTCTCAAACAGCAGCAGAGAGCACTAACATTATGCCACCCCTGTAGTATAATTTCCTTAGTTAACTGCTACTACAGGGCAAAGAGCAACATTGTATTTTGGCAGATAATATACAAATGGCTGCTACTGTATTTTATTTCTGTTAGAGAGTGGTAGAGTTATCAAAACAAAAGAGCCACTAGACATTTGAAATACAGAGGAATTTCCCTTCAGACTATTTTTAAAAGGTAAAGAATGCAGTCTTATTTTTATAAATGTGTAAATGTCTGTTTCATGGTGTCATATTAAAGCAAGAGATTATTTTCCTGCTTATAAACAGACAAATTTCCTGCATAACTACATGCACTCACTTCTAAAAGAGAAATGACAAGATGACACTACTGATACTGTATGTCTCTTTACCTGTTTCCACAGTGTTTTCTGTTTCTGCTGCCTCCAACCCATCCATGCTGTCTTCATCCTCCACTGCAGTTTTTCCTCTACTCCGAGGCCTACAAATGTAAGAAGGGCACATTGTTCACAAACAAATCTTTTCAGTTTAAATGTATCTAGGATCAAAATCATTTTATGTTGACTGAGTCATTATCATCACTAACTTATCTGGAATTTAAGTTCTGCAATTATTTATGAAATTAGACGACAGTCCTACCTACACTTTTTTGTGCTGTTGAACAAGAGTATTATACCACTAAAGGTTAACATGGTACCCCCTTTAATCAGCTGCCAGACCATAAGATTTTGCAATTACTATTAACAGAATCATTCAGTAATTCACCTCTTTTGAACAGACAGTAGGCCACTGGCATGACAACAAGAGAAAAGTGTTTTGTTAGATCTTCACATTTTTCATTATGCAGAAGGCAATTACAAGAATCTTACTTTAGAATGTGGTCCGAAACTTGTGCATTAACAAATCTTACACACTATGCACAGATATATATCCATATAAAGCAGGCCAGAAAATAAATTCCAGAGAATATGACCATATCATTGGAAAAAACAAACTGAACCAAAAAAAAAAAAAGGGAATTTTGCTGGTGGAATAACAGTGCTAAAAATGATTTTAGTTGACAAGTTACTTTTAAAATTAAATACTGGAGTGGGTCAGAAATTCTCAGAGGCAACAATATTTTACTGATAGAAAATGCCAATTCGAAATTGAAATGTTCCATGGAGACTGACTGATTTTGAAAAAAGGGCTGACAGAAAGCAGAAAGTTTTTCACTGGGAACCCATCTGGTTTCCTGCCACTTTACCTGCCCGGCTCCTCGGGAGCCAGCTTGGTGGGAAGCCAAGAGCCTGTAAGCCCTGGGAGCCCCAGATACCAGGCTCTTCAGCAGCTCACCCGCTGGGCTCCTGCATTGTGAGGCTGCCAGGACTTCCTGGCAGGCAGACTACCCTCAAGTCAGGGACCCCACAGCTTCCAGGGTTCGCAGCTCTAGGGCATCCCATTAGGCAGACTGTCCCTATGCCAGGGGACCCAGGGCTTTCCATGTCACAGAGAATTTTGAAATTTTTAGTTTTCATTCCAAATTGGAATGAAACCAAATTTCTCAGTATCGAAATCCTCCCTGAAAATGAAAAGGACTTACCCTTCTCCACACAGCTCTATTAAATACAAAAGAATCGCATTAAAATAATTTCTCTGTGCTAGACCAACTGAGCAGTCCAAAGGAAACGTTCCATCCTGCACCACCTCAGATGCTCAGGAACTAAGACAATAGGTGCAGAATTTGAACAGAATTATTTTGGTCCATGCTCTGCTGAGTGTACTGCTGAAGCAGAGCATTCCATACCAGAGCAGTAAATGTCTCATAGTAAGGAGATCTCTCTGGTCACATTAGAACAGTGTTGACCATGTGGAGGAGTAGAGGGATTAAAATGGAAACCAAAACAGTCTGAAATCCACAGCACCTTTCATTCCCACGCAGAGGATGCAATATTGCTGTGACAGACACAATGAAAAGCAAAGGAGTTTAAAAAAGCAGTCTTTACTTTTGAGTTTCTTGGCTTTTGTTTTTGTTCGGGTCACAATAGGAAGGGGTTTCAAAGTTGCAGCCGTGTTAGTCTGTATTCGCAAAAAGAACAGGAGTACTTGTGGCACTTTAAATTTGTTAGTCTCTAACAAAGTACTCCTGTTCTTATTGTTAATAGGAAGGGGGAAGTCCAAAATGCACACATGGCAGAACCACTACTTTAATAAAAAATAAAAAATAAACAAGTCACCCTTATTACCCAAAATGTTAGCTATTATGATAATAGCGCCCAAAGGACTGTACAAATTAACCTCCCAGGAAGCAGCAGGTCTGTGAAACTGGATTGGGTCAGTAATTGCATTCCCTGAGTAGCTATTGACATAAATGTAGATATTTGATAAAGGCATGGGGGAAAAGAAGGTTGTTTTTGTGGGCTCTCCATCTGTATGGTGCATCTTTGGATTTCTTCTCCTCAAATTATTAGTCCCAAATTTAGATTATCTTTGGACAGCTGTCTAAAGAATGGAGGTTTTGTTCACCACTTTCATGTTATTTAAATGATTGTCCAGATTTTTTTTTTTTAAAGAAAAATAAACAAGATGTATTCCCCCTCCCAATAATGTATTAAGGCTACAACTGTTGACACATTTCTCATCTACACATCTGCTGCATAACATACTTAAACTCTAAATCTGACAAAAACTACCAACTCCATCAATAACATTAACCGGAATTAATTATGTTACTTTAAAGAGGGAAGAGGGGGAGTAACTTTTCCGAATTAGGGTCCTTTTGATATCTTTAAAGGATCACAGTTTTTCAGCCCTGCCCTGAACTGAACAGATGGTGACCCTGGAGTACAGCTGAATGCAGCTTCTCCTCCTGCCCCCAGCCAGTTTTTCCACGTGGCCCAAAGATGACATGAATATTTAGTGGAGGAAGAAAGATGGCCTTGTGGAAGTAGAGAGAAAACTGCATCCTCCTTAGCCATTTGCCCCTCAGCCTTCTGCAGGTCTCCATTACAGTTTTCTAAAGGTATGTCTAGAATTAAAACCCCATGGCTGACCCAGGCCAGCTGACTCGGTCTCTTAGGACTCAGGCTGCAGGTCTGTTTAACTGCAGTGTAGACATTCCAGCTCTGGCTGGAGCCTAGGCTCTAGGATCCTGCAAGGTGGGAGGGTCCCAGAGTTCAGCCTGAGCCCGAATGTCTATACTGCAATTAAACAGCCCCACAGCCTAAGCCCAAGTCAGCTGGTATGGGCCAGCTGAGGGTTTTTAATTGCAGTGTAGACATACCAACTGTCCAGGAGCTTCGCCTTGCCATAGATGGCCTCCCCAATGGAAAGGCCCCCAGAAAAGACTGCATACCATCCGAGGTCATAAAATGCAGAAAACCTATTCTACTGCAATATCTTCATGAGTTGCTCTGCCTGTGCCGGAAAGAAGGCAAAAGTGCCACAAGAAATGAGAGATGCCGACATTATCACTCTATAAAAACAAGGATGACAGGAGCAACTGTAACAACTATGGTGATATTTCCCTTCTTAGTATTATGGGAAAAGCCTTTGCCCGAGTTGTCCTGAATAGACTTCAGACCCTTTCAGACAGAATCATTCCTGAATCACAGCGCGGCTTCAGAGCTGAAAGGTCTACTATCAACGTGATCTTCTCGCTGAGACAACTACAAAAGAAATGTAGAGAACAAAAAAGTCCCTGTACATAGCCTTCATCTATCTCACAAAGGCTTTTGACTTTGTCAGTAGAAGTGGACTATTCACGCTTCTAGAAAAGATTAGATGCCCCTCCCAAGCTCTTAAGCATGATTCGATCCTTCCATGAAAACATGTACAGCACAGTCCAATACAACGGCTAAGTGTCTGAGGCTTTCCAGATTCATAGCGGAGTTAAGCAAGGTTGTGTACTTGCCCCAACTCTGTTTGGGATCTTCTTCTCCCTGCTACTGAAACAAGCTTTTGGTTCCTCAACTGAGGGGATCTACTTGCACACAAGATCTGTTGGAAAGCTGTTCAATCTTGCAAGACTCGAACATAAAACCAAGACTCTGGAGGCCCTTATCCAACATCTCCTCTTTGCTGATGATGCAGCAGTGACAACCCACACAGAAACTCATCTTCAAAGACTAATGGACAGTTTTTCCAAAGCCTGCCAAGACTTTGGGCTTACCATAAGCCTAAAAAAGACTAACAATGTGCCAAGGAGTTGAGGAAGCACCCTCCATCAAGATCAACAACTATGAACTTGAAGTGCTGAACGAGTTCACATACCTGGGGTCCACGATCGCAGTCAACCTTTCACTTGAAACAGAACTCAACATCTGCATTGGAAAAGCCACCACAACAACGTCTAGACTGAACAAGAGGGTATGGCAAAACAACAGACTGACAGAACACACAAAGATCTGTGTGTATCATCATGTGTTATCAGCACACTTTTGTATGGGAGTGAGACATGAACCTCATATTCTCATCAGGAAAGGAGGCTCAACAGCTTTCATATGCGTTGCCTTCATTGAATCTTTGGAATCTCCTGGAGGGACAAAGTCACCAACACTGAGGTGCTCAAACAGGCCAGTTTATCAGCATGCAAACACCCCTCAAACAGAGACACCTCTGCTGGCTTGGGCATGTGTGCTTAATGAATGATGGGTGCATCCCAAAGGATATCCTCTATGGGGAATTGTCATCTGGAAAAAGACCCAAGGATGCCCAAAACTGCGTTTCAAGGATGCATGCAAGTGAGACCTCAAAGAAATGGACATGGATGTGGACAAATGGGAAGATCACACTCAAGACCGCAGCCTTTGGAAATAAGAGCTTAAAAAAGGTCTCAGGAGTTACGAGAGGAAGTAGTCCAGCTTAGCAGAGGAGAAAAGAGCTCGCAGAAGGCAGAGCCCAAAGGGTTGAAACATCACCTTTAAATGTGACAGATGAGACAGAGATTGTCTCTCTTGAGCGGGTCTCTTCAGCCACATTTGCGGCTGCCATAAAACCGAACTGAGAATTCTTTACTTCTCAGGGGTGCATACCCATGGTCTCTCGAGACTGAAGGATGCCTTCTACTAGAAATACCCTAAGTGGATTTACTCCCCTCCATGCAGCAGAGCAGGGAGGAAGCATGGTTATCTGGATAGAACACATTTGCCAGCATTGTCCCACCCTATTTCCCCCCCACCCCCGCCCAAAAGAAAAAAAATCAAAACAAGTGAACTGTTGATTAATGGACTCTTAATCATTAGAATATTAAAGAAGTGTGGAGAAGAACAAAAACATATGTTTTAATGTTACCTTCTTTGCAGGTCTTTACCATCTACATAATTTAGACACTTTGCACTCCCCATGCTCACATTCAAACAACAAGCTAAAGGCATTTCACATATACATAACATGTGATATGTTTCTAGCTGAAATCACTAGATGTGATGTATAAAACAGAAATGCTAAAAAGGTACTCAAAAGCAACCACATAACAATGGTAATATCTCTAACTACTACCCTAATTACTTTTCTACCTACCTCCTAGCAATAATACAACTTAAGTCACAGCTCCGGGCAGCAAAAGAAAAGAGTTTTTTCCAGCTTTTCAAAATAAACAATTAGTTCAAAAATTTTCTCCCCACATAACTATTCTCCACAACACCACTTTGTATAGAATAGCTCACTGACTAGTTGAAAATATTCCTTGTGTTTATTTCACAAGGTATATAAAATTGTGAATTTTATGTTTTAGGTATTACATGAATATACAAAACATAAAAACACAGCCTATACATTTTTAAAGGCTTTATTTCCATAGCAGTGTTCACTTTTTAAACCCTGCCACCACATCTTAGCAACTTATTAACATTAGCAAAATCACAGGTTTGGACTAATTAAACATAATTGCTTCTTTTCAGTGGAAAATGTACCCACATCTAGTGTTTTCATGCAGTTCTCCCCTCTGCACATATACTACAAAAGTCCTTCCAAACATGGCGCAGGTTTAAAATAAATCCATTAGGGTGAAGAAAAAAAGTGAAATGAAGAGTCAGGGTATATTGGTAGCTTACTTTAGTTAGGTTTCAGCACTTAACACTATCAGAAGAGATTTTATAATCCTGTATTATAATCTAAAGAGATATAAAATGTCTATGCCAGGTTCTAAAGAAAGAACTAAAAAAACCCACACAAATAAAAACTTGCAACAATAATTTAGTGTTTCAAAGAAGATACCAGAGAAAATTCCAATAGTAGCATCTACATAGACAACTCAGTGGTTAAAAGTCTATATAAATATAAAGTCTAAAATTGTTTACTTTTCATTAAGTAATTTTCATACAAGGTTT
Organism: Platysternon megacephalum; assembly: GCA_003942145.1. Lineage (NCBI taxonomy): Eukaryota > Metazoa > Chordata > Testudines > Platysternidae > Platysternon > Platysternon megacephalum. The sequence continues at coordinate 38,243 of QXTE01000720.1, forward strand.
ATTACCTTGTTTCACAAGTGTTTGATTGGTTTGCAGAACATCCACTCAAGTACTGAACCTATTACTGTAAGTTTTCCTTTTGATTATTCAATTATACTTTTAATAAAGTTAATATTTCAGGACTTCATGCACCACTCCAGAACATTAAGAAATGCATAACAGATAATAAGCGCTTTGAAGGTACATGGTATTTTACACTGCTCAGTGAATTTGTTTCTATTTCCTTAAATTACTGACATAACCAGAACTAAAACGGGTTTTGTAAAGTGTCTTTCATTCTGAATTCAGCAACAGCTCATGCAAAGCTTTGCAGATAATTAAAAAAAGAAAAGAAAACTGAATCCAAATATTGGGGTTATCAGCTACTCTTTCTGAAAATTAGCCATGTGATTTTTAATTATGAGGATAACCATCAGAGTCGGAAAGAAAAAAAAAACTTGGTTAACATTGTCTGAGTAACCGCATTTCTAATAATTCAGTGTCTTCAAATAAATCACTGCATTATCAGCACCGGGCCTGAGACCTTCATGTTGATGTGGAACTGTAACGCTCAACCCTCTAGCCCAAAAATGAATAAAAGTGTTGCTAAGTGAATTCCCAGCATACATATTCTCCTAAACAGGTGCCTGTACCTAGCTTTTCTTTTATAGAGTGTACATAAATATTTTAATATACTTTAATCTATTATCAACAATAGGGCCTATCCTCAAAATACTGTCACACAGGAACTAGAGATGTAACAAAGCTGCATAGAATCATAGAATCATAGAATACCAGGGTTGGAAGGGACCTCAGGAGGTCATCTAGTCCAACCCCCTGCTCAAAGCAGGACCAATCCCCAACTAAATCATCCCAGCCAGGGCTTTGTCAAGCCTGACCTTAAAAACCTCTAAGGAAGGAGATTCCACCACCTCCCTAGGTAACCCATTCCAGTGCTTCACCACCCTCCTAGTGAAAAAGTTTTTCCTAATATCCAACCTAAACCTCCCCCACTGCAACTTGAGACCATTACTCCTTGTTCTGTCATCTGCTACCACTGAGAACAGTCTAGATCCATCCTCTTTGGAACCCCCTTTCAGGTAGTTGAAAGCAGCTATCAAATCCCCCCTCATTCTTCTCTTCTGCAGACTAAACAATCCCGGTTCCCTCAGCCTCTCCTCATAAATCATGTGATCCAGCCCCCTAATCATTTTTGTTGCCCTCCGCTGGACTCTTTCCAATTTTTCCACATCCTTCTTGTAGTGTGGGGCCCAAAACTGGACACAGTACTCCAGATAAGGCCTCACCAATGTCAAATAGAGGGGAATGATCACGTCTCTTGATCTGCTGGCAATGCCCCTACTTATACAGCCCAAAATGCCGTTAGCCTTCTTGGTAACAAGGACACACTGTCGACTCATATCCAGCTTCTGGTCCACTGTAACCCCTAGGTCCTTTTCTGCAGAACTGCTGCCTAGCCATTCCGTTCCTAGTCTGTAGCAGTGCATGGGATTCTTCCGTCCTGTTAAGGGTATGTCTGCACTAGAAATGCTATAGTGGCACAGCTGCAGCTCTACCACTGTAGACAGTTACAACAGTGGCAGAAGGGATCTTCCATCACTGAAGTAAATCCACCTTTCTAAGAGGCAGTAGTTAGGTCAACGGAAGTATTCTTCCATCACCTTAGTGGTGTCTAAACCAGGGCTTAGGTCAGTTTAATTACATCACACAGGGCGTGGAAATGTTCACAGACCTGAGTGATGTAGTTAAGCCATCCTAACTTTGCAGTGCAGATCACCCCTAAAAGTTTGCATGATCAGAAGCTTGGGCATGGAAGGGAATGCCATATATGGATCTTTAGTCACCCCCCTCAGGCCAACTGAAGGGATAGTGTAGACAGGTTATGGAGGAAGCCGCTTCCAAGTCCTTGTCAGCAGGAAGGTGCGTCACCGTGATACAGAGCCAGACAGAAAATAACAGGTTGGATCTCAACTTCCCCCTAATTTAGGGGTTTTAAAACAAGGTTCTAGTTCAGGCCTATCTGAACTGGAAACAATACCAGTTTAGGGGGAATTAAATAGAATCAAAACCATGAAAACATGACTAACTATACACAAAAACACTATGCTGCATATGAGTTACGATTGGTCATACATAATAAATAAGGCTAAGATTTTGTCATGGGCATTTTTAGTAAGTCACTGACAGGTCGTGGGCAATAACCAAAAACTCACAGACCCCGTGACCTGTCCTTGACTTTTACTTGCGGGGAAGGACGGGGGGGAGGAGAGAGGGGGGGAAGAGAGAGACGAACAGAGCCCCGCTGATAACTGCTCCAGCCCCACTGCTCCTCCTGCAGCACTGACCCAGCCCTGAGCCATTGCTCCAGCATCCCCGGGCGCTGACCCAGCCCTGGGCTACTGCTCCTGAGGCAGGGGCTGACAGCTGTTCCAGTCCCTCCACTGTGGAGGGCTGAAGCCGAAAATGTCAGGGCGGTCTGTTGAAGTCACGGAATCCATGACAGAATCGGATCCTTAACAAAAAACTCAAAAAAGCAAGGAAATTAACAGTTACCACACCTACAACTATAATTACTCTACTCATGCAGCTACAAGGACACACACACCATAAGAGCAATTCAGACCATGTCTACACTACAATCTTTGATCAAAGCACATTATGTCAGCATAAAGCTGCCAGTTAGTATATCGCTTGTGTGTGTTCACACTTGGCTCCTTGCACCAGCACTGCGGGTACTCACCAGGAGTTCTTGTGTCAGTGCACACTGCGGTGCACCATGGGTAGGTATCCCAGAGTGCAACCCACCAACATCCAGCGCAGTCTCTTTTGGGAAGTTTTGACAACGCATGGTGGGGCAGAAATGAGTCATGCAGGGGTGACTGGGAGCAAGGGGTCAACTTCCCAGCGTGCTCCATCCCATAATGTCATCTCCATCCCATAACTGTCTCCATCCCATAATGTCATCTCCATCCCATAATTTTCATGTATTTTTCGAAAATCCCACAAACCATCATGGCCATCCTCAGTGTCCAGCGTCTCTGACAGAAGCATGGAGCCTGCATAGCTCTGCACTAGTGTCATAAGTTTTGCAAGCACAGGACGCACAATCCCCCAGTATTTGTAGAGCTGTAAGAAGAACCGAATCGCAAAGAAAATGACTATTTCATGGAGGACAGATTGCTGTGACACATAGGTTGGTGTTGGTGTTCACAAAGCAGCTGCAGATGGCGGAGCACTGCTTCTGGAGAAACAAGCACTGACTGGTGGGACTGCATTATAATAAAGGCTTGGGATGATGAGGGGTGACTGAAAAGCCTTTGGATGCACAAGGCCACATTCCTGGATCCATGTGTTGAGCTCGCCTCAGCCCTTCAGTACAGGCACACCAAACTGAGAGCTGCACTGACAGTGGAGTAGCAAGTGGCAATTGCACTGTGGAAGCTTGCAACACCAGATTGCTACCAATCAGTGGAAGTCGGTTTGGAGTTGGAAAATACACTGCAGAGGCTGTTGTCACCCAAGTGTGTAGGCCCCTTAATCGTCTGCTGTTACACAGGACTGTGACTCTTAGCAGAGTACAGGACATAGTGGATGTAAATGCAGCAAAGGGATTCCCAAATGCATACCCATATTCAGGCACCAGACCACTTTGCCTCAGAGCAAATCAACAGGAAGGGCAGCTTTTCTATGGTTATGCAAGCATTGGTGGATCACTGGGGACGCTTCACTGACATCAATGCTGGCTGATCAGGAAAGGTGCATGATGCTCGCATCTTTAAGAACACAGGACTGTTCTGAAAGCTACAAGCAGTGACTTTCTTTCCCAACTAGCGGATTATCATTGTTGATGTTGAAATGCCAGTAGTGATCCTGGGGGACCCAGCCTACCCCTTGCTCCCCTGGCTTGTAAAGCTGTACACCAGTTACCTTGACAGCACCAAGGAAAGATTCAACTACCAATTCAGCAGGTGCAGAATGACAGTTGAATGCATTTTTGGTAGACTTAAGGGATGCTGGCATTGTTTACTCACAAGATTGGTTCTCAGTGAAAAACATATCCCAATGGTTATAGCTGCCTCCTGTGTCCTGCATAATATCTGTGAAGCAAAGAGGAAAAAGTTGCTGCCAGGGTGGAGGGAAGAGGTGTAGCAGCTGTCTGATGAGTTTGAACAGCCAGACATAAGGGCTATTAGAAGAGCTCAGTGCAGAGTTACAGGGCTCAGGAAGGTTTTGAAAGAGCACTTTAACAGTGAGCCACAGTAACGTGTTGTAGTGTATTATGCTCTACCTGCTGTTTTGTGGCCTGTTAAGAATTGTGTGGTGCTTAAAGTGTTATATTCATAGATGTGCACCATCAATTCACCTATTAATTTTGCGGTGCTTGCTGTACATTTATGATTATTACACTGTTTGTCACACTGTACAGTAACAAGTAAGTGGGTCCTTTCAGAAGTACTAGGCACTCTGCAGCATTTTTTGTGAGCGAATAAAGAAATTATTTTCCAAATAATATGATTTTATTGAGTAACAAAACCAGTTCAAAGAGAAATCCGTGCAATTAAAAAGCAAATACATTAAAAACTTAATAAATTAATAGAACTGATCTTAACAAGGGGAAAAAACATTCATGTTCATTTTACCTCCACATACAGCCACCATGCCCCCCCACAGGTCAGAGTATGTGAAGCTGTGGTTGTCCTTAATGTCCCCCTTGAGCGGAGTGGTAGGGGTAGGGATAGGGATGTAGCTCCTGATGCCACGTGGCATGTTGAGGGGGGATGCAGGGAGGTGCTGTAATAGAGTTCTCCATGGACTGCAAAGGGAGGCGAGCCCGGGACTGTTGAACCTGTAGGTCCACAAGAGCCTGCAGCATCTGTGTCTGCTTCCAGAGAAGCCCCATTATGTCCTGATGCATCTCCCTCTTCTTTCTCCTGCTGGGACTCCTGGGCCTTTCTTCTGTCCCTCTTTTCTTCTCCAAGCGGCCTGCAATGTTCATCCTCCAAACCCTCTGCTCACTGTCTAATGCAGCACTGGCTTGCAGTATCCCATAGAGCATGTCATCCCAAGTCCTCTTCTTTCTCCTCCTCATCTGGCTCAGGCGTTCCACAGGTGTGGAGGGGGAGCACCGCAAGTCCACAACAGCAGCAGCTGCAGATAAAACACAGAGGTACCATTGTCAATATAGTCACAACCAAAAGTGAAAGTTAAGATTCAGAACTCCCTTCCCTTGCTCCGCTGAAGTTTTAAACAAGACATGTTTATTGACATATCTGCTTCAGAATGCTTGTGCACGGCACCACTCAGAGCTCCAGCCACAGTGAGTATGGCCTGCAGAGATGAGGGAAATGAGTAGGGAATTTCTCGGTTGCATGAAACTATGAGTATAGGGCCATGGCACTGAATTCTGGCACCATTTTCCACAAACGGTGGAAATTTTAGCTGATATCTCACTCCTGAGGGTAACAAAGGCACAGAGAGCACAGCTGCTCCTGGCGTCCCGATGCCACCCAACCCCGTATGCGGATAGCCTGTTTACTGCAATGGTGCCTGCCAAAGTTATCGCTGACTGGCATGGGAAAATGTCCTACCACAGAGGAAGAAATAGGGCTGCCATCCCTAGAAACCTCTGGAAGAGGATTGCAGAGTGCCTCTATGAAAGTTTCATCGAGATCTCTCAGGGGAATTCAAGGTACTTCCCTGTGTTCATAAACAAAGTGCTCCACGTGTCCCCCCTTACCTAACTCCACAAGGGAATGAAAACAGATAACAATGCTACATCTCTTTGTTATACCGCTACCTCTTCTAGTACAAGTAAATTAATGAAAAGTTGATAGCTGTGTCCTGTTAAGTTGGGGGCACCATCAGTACATCACTGTAATGGGAAATACAATTACACACTTACCCGGGGTTCCTTCCCCAGCATCGAGCTTGCCCGTGCTCAACAGAGTGGACTGAGTGGAGTCTTCAACAGGTCCTGGCTCGAGACATAGCTGGACACCCCCCTATCACCTGTCCCCCATCCTGCTTCTCTTCTTCCTCCACTTCTCCTGGCTGTTCGTGCCAAGGGCCTGTGGTTCGGTCTCCTCGGAAGTATCCATGGCAGTGTGAGGGGTGGTGGTGGAGTCTTCACCAATTATGGCATGCAGCTCTTTGTAAAAGTGGCAGGTCTGTGGCTGGGCACCAGATCAACTGTTGGCCTCCCTGGCCTTCTAATATGCCTGAAGCAGTTCCTTCACTTTCAAGCAGCACTGGTGCTGATCCCTGTTGTATCCGTTCGCCTGCATCCCCCGTTCAAACTGCTTGTAGATGTACATGTTTCTATACCTGGTCCGTAGCTATGCTTGCACAGCCTCTTCTCCCCACAGGATCAGGAGACCCAATATCTCCTGTTTTCTCCAATGCAGTGTGTCTGGAGCACGTAGCTGGCATGGTCAGCTGGGCAACTGCACATAACAATGGAGAGCTGCTAGGTGTGCTTGCCAAGCTGGACAATCAGGAAAAGGCATTTCAAAATCTGCAGGGCTTTAAAGGGGCGGGGGGGCCTTTTGGTTTCCGTGATCCCTGGGCAGAAGAGTTCACAACTGTGACCAGAGTAGTCAGTGTCAGGCATTGTGGGACAGCTGCTGGAGGACTATTAGGGTCAACATAAGTAATGCAGTGTCTACACTTATGCTCCGTGGACATCAGTACATCAATCATGCCTCAATGCTACTTGGAGAAATGGTGTTATTAGATTACTGTATCAAGGCACTTACATTGGTGGGAGACAAATTTAAGTGTAGATACATGCACAACTAGGTCAATGCAAGGCAGCTTATGTCGACCTAACTTTGTAGTGTAGACCAGACCTCAGACAACACATCACAGCCTTAACTCTGCTTCCATAGGGGTGCCAGCCTTCCAGCACTCCCTACCTCAACCTCCCCATCACCACCACAAAAAAACTCTATTATTTGTATTACTGTAGCATCTAGGAGACCGAGGCATGGACAAGGCCCCCCCTGGTGCTAAGCACTGTACAAACAAAAAAGAAAAAGACGAACCCTGCCCATTGAGCTTACAATCTGGGGCCTGGTCTACACCTAAAAATTAGACTGACCTCACTACACCACTCAGGACTGTGAAAAATGTTGCGCCCTGTGTAATGTAGTTAGGGCAACCTAACCCCCACTGTAGACGTTATTGGATGGATGGCAGAATTTGTCTGTTAACCTTGCTACCGCCTCTTGGAGAGGTGGATTATCTACGTGGACGGAAAAATCTCTTCTGTCAACGTAGGAAGAGTTTACACTACAACGTTACAGCAACACGATAGCTGTGCTGCTGTAGCCGCTGAAGTGTAAGACCACAAACAACTGATGAATATACACAGACAATATTCATTAGCATTATAGACGGTGGTCTCGGTACACCAGCAGACTCACTATTGTCAAGTTTTTTGTGATGAGATTCCCACTGATCTTTTTTCCACAAAGCTCTGGGAATTGTATATCATACCATTCATGTTTAAAAGAACAGATATATTCACAGAAATAATTCATTAACAAAGAAGTGCTCCAAACACATTGAGGATTTAATGCAAAGAAACCAAAGAAAAATTTCATTTAATAAACAAGTTGTATTCTGGCACATAAAATATCAATTGACAAAATAATAAAATAAAATGAACTGTAGTAATTCTACTCATATTCACATAGTGCTTAATCGGCTTCAAATCCTCCATGACCTATTACAATTTTAAATAATCAGATCTCTTGAAACATCTTCTTTCTTAAATTTGTCCATTCAAAAACTCCTTAGTTTCATCATAAAAACGGGAAAAATATCAAATAGTATCAATATAACCCACTGGTAGGATTTCAACATGTACACTTAATTTTTCCATTGTAACATGTTTATTCCTAGATGTGTCTGGATAGGTTGTAACCATATTATTACAATACTGAATATTTCCTCTATATTTGTAAAGAGAGTGAGCATTTTCACAGTTCCATAGGGACTTTAAGTTACAATAAATATTCTTAAATAGAACTAGATCTAAAAACTACAGAAGGAGTTTTCGTAGTGACCATAAGAAGATTTAGATTTTTGAAGGGTGATATTTCTCATCAAAAATGCAATCTAAACGTAAAAGTGTAGATTGACTCAAAGGTACTTAATTAACGGATACAAGAATTCCTTGCATTCTAATATTAGCCTTAGGTTCCAAAGTATCTCAATTTTTTTCCTACAACAATATTTTCTTTGATGTAAACACTAGTAAAAGATTTAACACTTTCTCTTTGGCTCTGTAAATAACAGAAAATTTTCTCCTCAAATTACCTTTTCCCCCCTCTAAATTTGAAATTTTCAGTGTAACAATCAAAATAGGAATCAAATTGATCAACTCTACTTTCAGTGCATGAACTACAGGGGGGAAAAAGTGCTCTAACAACACTTTAAATTAAAGATGCTGAAAAGTTGAAGAAATCAGCAGAACTCACTGTTTCACTTACAGTAGTAGCCAAAGCCAGGAGCAGCAGGGAATGAAATGGATAACCAAGGATCCTCTGGGCCATGCCAAACACTCCCCACCAGATGTTACAGAAGACTTTACACCATTTCTCTAATATTCCATTTCCTTTTCAGAGATATTGCTAAAGGTGAAATTCACCTGACAGCAGAGAATTGTACACAAGACGCTGATCACAACTTACATTTAGCCTCCTTGGCACTGGACCTTTATAAGGGGATGAGTTTTCACTTTAAGGCCATGCCTACCCTACAGGGACTACATACATCAGCACAACCCTGGTGCCACAGCTATGTTGGAACAACCCCTGCATGTAGCTATGCTGGCACTACACTGAAAGAAAGGGTTTTCCCATCAGCATAGGACCATCACCTCCCCAAGCGACAGTAGTTAGGTTGACAGAAGCACTCTTTTGTCACCATAGCGGCATCCACCTAGGGCAAGGTTGGTAAAGCTATGTTGCTCAGGGGTGTGTATTTCTCACACCTCTGAGTGACACAGCTATATCAACCTACATTTTAAGTGTAGACCAGGCCTAACAGAATAAGGAGCACAAGTGTATATTATTTTTATATGCATATATATATATATACACACACACACACACACACACCCCATCTTCCCACTCCAACTCAACCCTTTCTAATAAAGAGAATACAATTCACTGTTGCCACTTCTCATTAATTTATTATAAACCTCACAATATTTGGTGTTTTTTCTCAAAAGCCCAGCTTCTGATTATGAGAGAATCTCTGCTTTCATTTAATAAAAGTAGACCTTCTAGCTTCATGGTTCTGGAGACAACATTTGAAGCTCTGAAACCAGAAGGCAAATAAAAAAAATCCAAAATTTATTTTTAAAATTTTTATTTTTAATACAGTTATAATTTCTGGATGCTCGGAGCTGGCAATATTGTATTAATGCAAAAAAGGAGATTACTTACCTGTAACTGGAGGTTCTTTGAGATGCGTGGTCCCTATTTGGATTCCAAAAGTGGGTGCGCATGCGCGCCATGTGCCGGAAGGTTTTCCTAGCAGTGTCCGTTGACCTGCATGTGTGTCATGAGTCCCCCTCCTGTTCACAGCTGAGATATAATAGGCCATGCGGGTCGAATCCGCACCAGTATCCCTCTTACCACTGAAGTCTAGTCTGCAGCAGAAGGGTGGAGGGCAGGTATTGGAATCCGAATAGGAATCACACATCTTGAAGAACCTCTAGTTACAAGTAAGTAACCTCCTCTTCTTCTTCAAGTGATGGTCCCTATATGGATTCCAAATGTGGGTGAGTAGAGAGCAGTGATCAGAATGGAGATGGGTGTGCGGATGTGCGAGGAAGTATAGTCTGTAGTATGGCACGGCCTACAGATGTGTCCACAGCTAAGGCGATGGTGTAATGGGACATGAACGTGCATATGGAGCGCACACTGCTGCACGACAGCTATTCTGCCATGAGATACTCCAAGGCAGGCCGATGTGGCTGCGTGAACTTGCGTAGAGTGCACCGTGACTCCATCAGGTGGTGGTACATTGGTGTATGTGTAACATTTGTGGATGCACGTGGAGACCCATTTGAAGAGTTATTGAGAGGAGAGGGCTTCTCCCTTGCAGTGGCTAGAAAGAGTATCAGTAATGCCCAAAAGGCACAAGTTCGCAGAAGGTAGAATGCCAGTGCATGGTAACGTTAAGGGAGTGTAGTGCTCTGTCCATGTGGGAGGCGTGGGGTTTGGGAAAGAAGACAGGGAGGCAGATGCAATGATTTAGGTGGAATTCGGACACTACCTTAGTTATGAATATTGGGTGCAGCCAGAAGGAAACCTTATCCTTGTGGAAGACAGTGTAAGGGGGGGTCTGCCATCATGGCCACAAGTTCGCTGATCCATATAGATGAGGTGATGGCCACTAAGATGATAACTTTCATGGAGAGATGGGAGAGAGACCATGTTGCATGGGGCTCGAAGGGGCCTTTGTGAGGGTGGAGAGAACAAGACTAAGGGTACGTTTTCACTACCAATGTTAAAGTGCTGCCGCAGCAGAGCTTTAACTTGGCTGTGTAGGCGCGGCACCAGTGCTGGGAGAGAGCTCTCCCAGAACTGTAAAAAACAAACAAACACCCCCACAAGGGGAGTGGCTCCCAGCACTGGTGCACTGTCTACACTGCCACTTTACAGTGCTGAAACTTGCATCACTCAGGAGGGTGTTTTTTCACACCCCGAGCGAGAAAGTTTCAGCGCTGTAAAGTGGCAGTGTAAACAAGGCCTAAGGTTCCACAAAGGTGTGGGCTTGAGAACTGGCAGGAAGGTATTGCACAGATCTTTCAGGAGACGGACGGTGGTAGGTTGTATGAATGCTGAGCTGCCATCCATCGTGGGGAGAAAGGCACTGAGCATTGCCAGGTGGACCCATATGGAGCTGAGAGCCAGGTTCAAAGTTTTAAGTTTGAGAAGGTAGTCGAGGACGATAGGTACGGATATCATCCCCAGGGGGTCCCATGAGGTAAAGCGCTTCCACTTCGCCCGGTAGCAGGCCCTGGTGGATGCCCTCCTGCTTTGTGTAAGGATGTCTCACCAGGGTGAAGCATGCCATGTCTATCCTCAAGCCCCATCCAAAAAAATCAAGCTGTGAGGTGAAGAGAGTCCAGATTGGGATGCTAGAGCCAGCCCCGATCTTGCATGAAGAGATCTGGGAGTGTTTGGGGGTGGGGTGGGGTGCCAGCAGAGATTCACAGGAGGTCTGTGAACTAATACTGATGGGGCCAGAACAGAACTAAGAGTATTACTGTAGCTTGGTCCCAGCGAATTTTGCATAGGACTTACGGAAGGAGGTGAATGAGGGGAAAGGCGTACTGTTGCCCGTCCAAAGGAGGAGAAAGGCGTCACCCTGCGAGTCCTCCCCCATGGCTCCTCTGGAGCAATAAAGGGGCAGTTTGCGGTTCTTGCAGGTTGCAAAGAGGTCTCAGGACACGGCGTCCCACTTGTGGAAAAGGTATCGCAGTGTGGCATCATGCAATTCCCACTCGTGGTTCACGTAGACAGTCCTGATAAGCACATCCGCCAGGGAGTTTTTGGTGCCTGGGAGGTACATGGCCTGAAGTATGATTTGGTGTTTGATGCACCAGTTTCAAAGGTGGATGGACTCAACAGAACGAGGGAGACTTGGCGCTGCCTTGCTTGTTGATGTAAACTACCGCTGTGATGTTGTCAGAGAGCAGCTGAATGTGACAGCACCAGATGAGGGGGAGGAATGCCTGGCATGCAAAACTGACTGCCCTCAACTCCAAGATGTTGATGTGTATCTTGGCCTCTCATAACATCCAGATGTCTGGGCTGTGTGACTGTCCAAGTGGGCTCCCCAACCCACAAGGGAGGCATCCATGGTTATGGGGGCTTGTGAGGTAGGAGGTGTAAAGATCATGACCTTGGAAGGGTTGGTCCACCATATGAAGGAGGCCAGAATGGTCTGGGGAGTAGGACTTTCCTGTCCAAGTGGTCCTGTGTGGTCTGAGATTGAAAGGAGCCACATCTGTAAGCAACTTATGTGGACGCGTGCGTGCGGTGTCACTGAGGTACAGACTACCATATGTCCAAGGACAAAGAGACAGCAGCGGCTGGTGGTACAGGGGTTGTGGCGTAGGTCTGCAATCATGGAATTCAGTACGGCAAAGCATTCATCACAGCACAAGCCTTCCTCCCAGTGGGAGTCTACTCATGCCCCAATAAAGTTGATCGTCGGGGTAGCTACAAGCACAGACTTCTTCCTTGTTGATGCAAATACCGAGAGAGGTGAAGAGGGCGCAAAGAGCTAGGACAACTGAGATGAGGCCTTACTGGGACAGTGCAATGAAGAACCAGTCGTCCAGGTAGGGGAATACAGCGTATATGTGGTGCTATGACAGCGAAAACGTTTGTGAAGACTCACAGGGCCGTCGCTATGCCGAAGGGGAAACTCGGAATTGGTAATCGTGAATCAGACCCTGAAACCCTGAATCAGAGAAATTTTCAGTGGGCTGGGTGAATGTCGCTGTGGAAGTAGGTGTCCTTCATGTCAAGAGCCGTGAACCAGGCTCCGTGGGGGAGGAAGGGAGGGAGATAATCAACACATGACCATACGGAGTTTGGCTTTCCTGATAAAGGTGTTGAGCACCCAAAGGTCCACTATGGGGCGTCACCCTCCGCCATTCTTTGGAATGAGCAGGGCTTTGGAGCAAAGCCTGGAGCTGGAGTGCGGAGCAGCTCCGGAGCAGTGGAGCTGCAGGTTTTTGCCTGGAGCACAGCTCCAAAGCCCTGGGAATGAGGAAGTATGGAGAGTAAAATCCCCGTTCCCTGTAGTGAAGTGGGACAGGGTCTAAGGCACCCTTGAGGAGAAGAGTATTGGCTTCTTGTTGGAGGATGCATTAGTGGGATGGGTCCCTAAGGGAAAGCCGGGGTTGGCAATGAGGCAGAAACGCCAGGAATTCTATGGAGTATTCATGATGGATGATCTCCAGTACCCACCAGTCCATGGTGATCTTGACCCAATTGTGGGGCAAGGATCATAAGCAGTGGGGTATGGTAGTCTGTGGCATGAGTCCAGACTCCGAGATGGGGCAGGGAAAAACAAGCTCTGAGAGGCCCTCAGACTCTGAAGACGGTTCTGGGAAGGGCGGCACCAACAGTACCGGAAGGCCACAGTGTAGCAATGGGACGTGGCAGCAGCAATGGTTTGTTTGCTGCAGAAGGGAGGATGGTGGTGAGTGGCAGCGCGGAGAGGAGTTGAGATCGTGAGTACCGGAAGAGCAGCTCCTCTGTCGATAGTAGCATTTCCAGGTGCCCAGGAGTGCAAGGCATCATTTGGGACAATGCCAAGGGTCCAGGTGTCTTTGTTGGAGTCGATAGGATGGGCGGTGCAAGCGTCACTGAGGGCGCCAGTGTGGGTACCAGGGTAGGCGATGGTACCCCTGGATCTTGCTTCCACTTCGCCTTACCCTCTACTCTGGGAAGCTTGGGTGGTGGTCCAGCCAGATCCACCCACAACTTCTCACCTGACTTGGTGCAGCTCAGGAAGGAAACTGCATATCTGGACAGGAATCGTCTCTTAAGCCCATGTCAATGTTTCTTTCCCTCATGGTGGGGCTTGTCCGGAGGTCTTGGCACTGTTGGATCCGGTGCCCGGGAGGTGCTCGGAGAAATGCTCGCTGCTGGTGATGGGCACTGCATCACCAGTTCTGGCTGTCTCGGAGCTCAATGCGCCTGTGGGCACATAGCCTACTCCATTAAGAACTTCTGGAGGTGAAGTTCTCAAGCCTCCCATATTTGGGGCGGGAACAACTTCCAAATGGTGCAGCAGGCCGCAGTGTGGGCCTCGCCAAGGCAGTACAGGCAACACTGATGCTGATCATTCACAGAAAATGAGCATGGGCAAGAGGCACAGTTCTTGAAGCCTGGAATCCAGGGCATAGTCCCCCAGGGGTGGGATGTGTGAGGGGGAGTTTCCCTCAAATAGGGGGAAAGCTACACTAATTAAGCTACCTGCAAGTAACTAAGAACTACAGAACACAAACAACAACTATCTATCTACAAGTATATACAAGAAAAACTGACAGTAAATCACTCTCTTACCAAAGCTTACCCTGTGAAGTAACAGGGTTCTGACTCCAGCCAAACGGTGGTAAGAGAGAACTAGAGCAGCATCGACCCACATAGCCTATTATAGCCTCAGCTGCGAACACAAGAGGAATGCACAACGCATGTGTGGGTCAACAGACACTGCTAGGGAAACGTTCTGGCTCTGGAACATGACACGCATGCACCCCATTTGGAATCCAAATAGGGACCATCACTTGAAGAAGTAGTTTACTGTGAAGTAGTTTACACAAGGATCCATGCTCTAGAAAATATGTGCATCACTTGGTGCATGTGCATAGGACCTTCTGGAAAAACAATGGTGATTAGGGATGATGTGTTACATCACAGATCAAATGTTTGGAAGGAAGGGCACATAAAGCACCATGCAGAGTGGAAAAAATTGATGATTCATATAAAAAATTAAAACTTTTTTTTATTTAAATTGGATGTTATTTAAATTAAATATTCTTTTAAAAAATAGACCAAATTAAAAATTAAATTTGAAACTATGACAACCTAATCTTACTATACTCTATTAGTGATTTATATTAAATAAAAAATAATAATGTTAAGCAGTACTTATTTGCTGCCAAAGTTTTAAAGAAAGTTAAACTACTGAACTAGAGGAGGTCACTGGCTGAGCACCTGGAACCAAAGTTTGTTGAAGTGCCAAACCAGCTTTTGATGTCAGAAGCCTCTTCTACAAGTAAAGCAAGAATGTTTTCTTCATTTCTGCTTATACAACTAGTTGAGCTCAATGATGCAAAGTTAAGAAACCAACTGAGAGCTAATAAAGCAGGACAAATTGTTTTTGGTCATCATGTCCTTCAAAATGTTACAACTAGTAGATCTCATCCTCTCACACCTAGTTTTTATTCATAGATTAGAAGAGGAAAACAATCTGTTCAATTCGCTAACTACTGATAATACTTTCTTTGTTTAATTAATTAATTTTAAATGCAAAAGGACTCAGGGACTTGTAGGCGTTAAGCTTTACATTGTGTTCTTTTTGAATGCACTTATTTGTACATAATTCTACATTTGTAAGTTCAACTTCCATGATAAAGAGATTGCACTACAGTACTAGTAATGGGGGAATTGAAAAATACTATTTTGTTTTTTACAGTGCAAATATTTGTAATCAAAAATAAATATAAAGTGAGCACTGTACACTTTGTATCCTGTGCTGTAATTGAAATCAATATATTTGAAAATGTAGAAAACATCCAAAAATATTTTAAGAGTATTCTATTATTATTATTTAATCGCATGATTAATCACGATTAATTTTTTTAATCACTTGACAGCCCTACAAAACATGTTTTGATCAACTTTTATTCCTTATGTATCCAGCACACTTAAGGTAGTTTTATTTAAACTAATTACAAAAAACAACATTTTTAAATGCTGCTTTTTTGCATTTTTAATTGAATTCCAATTTCCATCCAAATCCAGCTGGACACAAATTATGAGTTCAAATTAGTCCTCTAGTAAGAAATGCATCGATCACAATTTTTAACATAAAAACTGGCAAAAATCAAGATTCTGAATATTTGTATGTTAAGTTACATAATTGCTTAAATAATGGTCACTAGATATAGCGTATCTTCCTGGTTAGAAAACAGAAGTACCAAATTTTGTGAAAAGGATACATTTAGGTGTAAATCAACATGTTTTAGTGACCAACAACCAATGAGAATCAACCTTTCTTTAGAAATATAACTAAAATGTACAAATGCAAGCCAAATATAATAAATGTACAAATGCAAGCCAATTATTTAAATCTAGGTTTCCTGCTTGCTGATTTAAATTGTGATTAAAATCAGTTATTTAAATCACTTTGATTTAACTCAATCTACCCTGCCACCATTGCTTTTAACTCATCCTCAGAAAGAAAGGTGGGACTATGAATTTGTGCAGGTAATCATCTAGAAAATCCTAATAACCAATTTCTTTGAGTACTGCTTGAACAGATTCCCTACTGGCAGATTAACTAGTAATAATACCTACTCCTGGGGGAATTCTGTGCCACTGCGCACGCGCATAATTCATGTGCCATGCAGAATTAATTTTTGTCGGCAAAAAATACATTCAGCCAGAAAGGTGCTGTAATTACTCCTTTCACCCACCAGGGGCTGCTGTGGTGCCAGAACAGAGAGCAGCCGATCCTGGGGCAGGATAGGGAAGAGAAAGAAGCTGCATTCCTCACGGTGCCCTGCCCCTGGGGCCAGGTCAGCAGGCATGGGATATGGCAGGACATCAACATGCTCACACCTTCAATTAAGGTGTTAAGAGATCACAATTAATAAATATCCTATATACCTCATAAGAACGACCATGCTGCATCAGACCAATGGTCCATCTAGCCCAGTATCCAGTCTTCCAACAGTGGCCAATGCCAGGTGCTTAAGAGGGAATGAATAGAACAAGCAATCATGCAATGATCCATCCCGTGTCATTCACTCTCAGCTTCTGGCAGTCAAAGGCTAGGGGGACAGAGAGCATGAGGTTGCATCCCTGACCATATAGGTTAATAGCCTCCCATTAGTCCTCCAATAAAACCAGGGAGGAGCAGACATTACATCCTTGATACGTCAAAGTTAAAAACAAGCAGAAAAAAAATGGTCACACACCCTCCTTTTATGGTTTCTTTATAAAATACAGTATCATAGAAATGTAGGTCTGAAAGGGACCTCAAGAAGCTATCAACTCCAGCCTCCTGTGTGGCAGGTCCAAGTAAACCTAGACCTCCATAACAGGTATTCGCCCAACCTGTCTTAAAATCCTCTAGTGATGGGGAGTCCACAACTTCCCTAGGAAGCCCATTCCAGAGCCTAACTACTCTTATAGTTTGAAAGTTTTTCCTAATAGCTAACCTAAATCTCCCTTGCTGAAGATTGGATAAAGAATAATGGGCTCAATCTTCAGTGGACATGGACAACAACTGATTACTGTCCTCTCTGTCCAGCCCTTAATATATTTGACAACTTATCAGATCCCCTCTCAATCTTCTTTTATCAAGACAAAACATGCCAAGTTTTTTAAAGCTTTCCTCACAGCTTTTCCTTTCTAAACCTTTTTATCATTTTTGTTGCTCTCCAATTTGCTAAAATATGGCACCGAGAACTAGACACAGTACTCAAGCGGAGGCCTCACCAGTGTTGAGTAGAACAGGACAATTACCTCCTATGACTTACACCCCAGAATTATATTAGCCTTTTTCACAACTGCATCACATTGTTGACTCATTCAATTTGTGATCCCTATAATTCCAAGATCTTTTTCAGCAATACTATTACCAAGCCAGCTGTTCGCCATTTTGTAGCTAAGCATTTGATTTTTTTCCTTCCTAAGTGACGTACTTTGCACTTGTCTTAATTAAATTTCATCTTGTTGATTTCAGACTAATTCTACAATTTGCGAAAGTCATTTTGAATTCTAATCTTGTCCTCCAAAGTGCTTGCAACCCCTCCCAGTTTGGTGTTATTCTTCAAGTTCTATAATCATATTCTGCACTCCATTAACCAAGTCATTAATGAAAATACCGACAAGTACAGGACCCAGATCTGACCACGTGGGACCTCACTAAATACATCCTTCCAGTTTGACAGCGAGCCATTGATAACTACTCTTTGAGTACAGTCTTTCAAACAGTTGTGCACCCACCTCGTAGTCACTTCATCTAGACCACATTTCCTTAGTTTGCTTATTAGAATGTCATGTGGGACTGTGTCAAAAGCCTAATATCAAGATTTGTCTATTCTACTGCTCCTCCCCACCCCCAATCCATGAGGCCAGTAACCCGTCATAAAGATGCAAAAAAGGGCACAACCTCATTTAAAAAAAAAAAAAAAAAAAAACCCACACACACACACCCCTTTGCAGATCACATTTAAACAAAAAATATTTTTAAAACACTGCATTATTCCCTCCTCCTGAATGGCCTGCCCTGAATGGCTTACATGTTTGTTTTGTATGGTGCTGAGCGCAGAGACAACATTAAATACATAACATTATAAATATGACCCCTGGGTTTAGTAATATTCAAGAGAAAGCATAAAGGAATCTTGCCTCTATTCAAGGAGGACATCATTGATCACAAATACTTGACTCTTGTTCCAATACCTTCTGTACTCCTTTGTATCAATGAGGTCGACCAGAGATTTCCTTCACCTCTAAATCATCAAAGCTAGTAGTGAGTCTTTCAGATATTGCTTATAGTGAATGCGATATCTGCATCTTAGGTTATGTGCTAGAAAATGGTCTTTCCCAGAAAGGTGAACTGTCACAAGGAACATTTGATGATGAATGCACCACTCCTGGAGAAGAATCGTCTCGACACAGAAGTTTTGAGTGAGCTCCCCCATGATATCACTATGGTGTTGTCTGTCAGGATCTGTATTTCCTTGTTCTAATTACGATTTAATGGCTGGACGAATTACGGTACTCATTTTTAGTTTTCTTATCTGAACGTTGGCTTCCCTGAGCCTCTGTGTTTCTTGCAATCAACTGTTCTAAAGGTGCTCCCCAACCTTGCCAGGTGTCCAACACAATTACCTTCAATGTGAGATTGGGAAAAGGCAAATAGGATGTACTGCCTGCAGGCATTCTCCAAAACTGTCTACCCAAATCAGGGAGGCATAATCACTATGGGAGCAATGTCATCTCGTTGTTGAAAAATTACTTGTCCCAGACATCGTTCTAATAGTCCCAACTCAATTTTTGCAAATGGAATGACATAAGTGCAGGAAGCCATTAGACCCAGAAGCCTGAGGCAAGCTATATTATGTGATGAAGCTGGGGTCTGGCCAAGGTGACTGCCTCCTGTATTTTCTCAGCTTTTCCTGAAGGAAGGTAGGCAATTGCTAACTTGGAGTCTAGAACTGTTCCTGTAAAAGATAAGATTCATATGAACACCAGCTTGTCCTTACTGATGCTAAGTCCCAACGACTGGGTCAAGAGACATACTTTTCTCATGGACAAATGTCTACCTTAACAAGACTGGGCCCATACCAACCAGTATTCAAGATACAGATACCCATAATTCTTTTGATATCGGAGATTACCAGAATGGCCAAATATTTTTTTTCAAATATTTGGTGCTGAAAAAAAGACCAAAAGGAAGGATTTCATATCAATTATGACTGTTGCTCACACAAACACTGTTTCATGTCAGCTGATCAAATAGCTATATGGAAGTATGCATCCTTTAGACTGAGAACCATGAATGAATCCTATGTAGTTAGAGATGGAAATATTGAGGGACAGGTCACCACACTGTATTTGAAAGTTCAAATATATTTGTTTAGACCCAGGAACCAGTATAGTGTCTTTTTTCCCTTGAAAATTATAAAGTAATGAATGCAAAATCCCTTTTTCCTGATACTGTTGAGGGATCTATTTTATTACTCCTAGCTCAAGAGAAATCTCAATCTCTTAGAAGCACCCTGTGAGAGGATTACTTGAAAAGGCTGGAGAAGGATGTCTACCCTTCATTTTCATATCTGTGCTGATGAAAGGTGATGAACAGATATAGAAAGAGCACAGAACTGGCAATATCAATCCATATTTCCCACTAATTCCCAGCAAAATGTCTAACGCTAAACTGAAGAGCCACCTCTAGACCTGAGAGGCCAGGTTCAGTCTCCATGCCCATTCAATGGTTGGCTTATTTGTTGAGACTACCGCCAAAGATGTCACCTTTTGCCTAATCATATATGGTTTTCTGTTATGGGAAAACCTCTCCTAATAGTAACTGGACTAAGACCAACTCATTGCATATAAGCTGTCAAGGCTGAATCCCCACTCTGTCACTCCAAGTGCAGAAGGTGGGGACCCGCAAGGATTTTAAAAAATAATACTTGCCCCTCCAGGCTTGTATTAAACTCCCAAGGTTACAGCTTTTCTCTGACCTTGGCTGAGTAAACACTGCCACCACCCAAATGCAAAAAAAACCCTTGGACCCAGGAAGGAGCACTTGGGAATTCCTCCCTGTGGGGTACCCTCAAGCCCTTTCACCCCCTCTGGGGAAGAGCTGAGGAAAAAAAACAAAGGAAATTAGCTGTGGCCACCAGCTAATTAAACAATATAGGCACAAACCTCTTAGGACACCAAAAATCCAATCCTGTTCTTAAAAAGGATAAATTTTAATAAAAACAAAAAGAAAGAAAATACATCGTAACTTAGGCTTTTGCTAGATTTTTAAAAGAGCAATTCCAAAAATCAAGAACCCAAACTAGCTTTCTTGGGGGTTCAGCTTAAAGGTTACAAGCAAACAAATGCATCAGGGGTTAGCACAGAGGAGATCCACAAGCCAAAGTAAGAAATAAACCTGATAGCGTCTAACTAAGCATTCCCTATCCAAATTATTTTTTCTAGGTATGGAAGATACTTTTTCATATCTGGTTCAAACCTTACACAGCATTTCTGCTTATAGCATTGCTGCTCCATGTCCCTGCAGCCCAGAGAACAACAGACAAAGGGAAAGTTTCTTTCCCAATTTTAAAAAGTTCTACGTTCCCATTGGCTCTTTTGGTCAGATGCCCACTCCTTTTCTTTTACCAGTGGGCTTGGTAACCCTTTACAGGTAAAGCAAGCGGAGAACAGACACCAAGAGGGAATTTACAGCTAACTGGCTGGCTGGGTGCTCATAAACGGAGGCTGCCCCCCCGCCTTCATTTATCACATAAGCTAAGTAGCTCTCAGATGGTAACTACTTTCTATCATTATCAGTCTGAACTGGATTCAGATATACAACCTATAGAGGTGAAAGTTGTGATACTGTATCACGTTATCATTCCACTCAGTCACCCAGTCCCACCTACACCCCTTACGGAATGCATTTCTGTATATTGCTGTATATTTCAGAGATGAAAATGACTAACAAACATCAACACAAGCATAAATTAACCGATAAAAATACAGTATCAGCAGATTCTCTCAATTTATTTTTCAAAAACTAAAATTATAATCTGAAAAGTTGCATGACATCACCTGCTCCTATAGCCTGGTAAGTAAACTCCTGAAGCACTATTGGTGCAAAAAAAATAGCATAATACTATCTCCAAAACATAATCATATATAATCAGAACTAATACATATCCTTAAATGTCTTTCATAATTTTAGCAAGTATACATAAATGAGTGATCCTTATGGACTTGGCTATTTAAAAGTTTTGCTTCCCATCACCCTGTCCTGTCCCTGAAGAGGATGTTTCTGACCTTCTGAGACTTGACATTACTGAGCCTTCTGGAAATTGCTGATATTTTAATACTGTGAATAACTGTTATAAAGATCTTCTGAGCCTGTGTTCAGAGGATTGTTAAATTATCCCTCTCCTATTTTGAAAACTGATATATTGCTGTCAATGGGAAAATTATGAATTTTCTCCCTTTTATAGGCTGTGGTGTGCCAAAATATCTCATGGTGTTTTCTTTCTTCTCCCTATCATCCTACTTCCCCCCAAATATATGGATTGAATGTACTACATTAATCTCAAATAAAGTGTTATTGCTTTCCTTTATTTCTTGGAAATATCCCTAAAGAGACAACTAAAAACCAAGGAACATAAGGGAATTGATAAATATGTGGTATCAGCATTTGGTGCCCTTGTTTCATCATCCCTCCCCTTCACATTCCCTGGCAGCTGTAATAAGGGTGTGACACATGCTACTTCTGGCAAGAGAATGATCTATTTCTTGACCCAAGTGATGTGATATGGGTGAAGATTATAAACTGTCACATGGCAGGGCTCAGTATTCAGCATATATTTTTTACAGCAGCCACTACAATAGAGGCCATCCAGGATGATGATGACTTGGTATCCCCATGTCAAGTTTCTTAAAAACCATCTAAAGGCACACTTGAATACTGTATGTACTGCTATACACACTTTGCAACTTCATTCTGATTCAACTGAATCTAAGACAGATTCTCTTAAACAAAAATCCTCCCTTTTAACTGATTATGGATTCTCCTTGTAAACTACAAATATATTTACTCCTGAGAGCATTCTGCTCCAAAACATTAAAAATTTTGCCCCCCAAAATTAAAAACTCCGCACACTATTTTAAAATTCTGCAAATGTTATTTGTCAAATAAATGTGGAGGCTCCAACATAGCACTGGGGAGCACAGGCCACTGGCTGCACAGAGGTGGGAGATCACTGTGCAGTTCCCCCATCAGGACACGGACTCAGCGGTGAGGCTGCACCCAACCCTGAGGCAGCGTACGGGCCAAGCCTGCCCCAGAAACACCCTGGGGCCTTGCCCCTCCGTTCCAGGTGCACCAGGTGTGGGCAGGCAGGATCCAAGTGTGGAGCGGTTTTGTGTGGGGGAATCCAGGTATGGGTTGAGAGGGTTCTGGGTGGGGCAATCTGGGTGTGGGCAGCTCAGTAGAGGATCCAGGTGCAGGGGGGATCTGGATGCACAGGGGCTTGTTGGAGGGCTCTGGGTGCAACAGTAATGGGACTCTGCAGGGGGGTCCAGGTGAAGATGGTTGGGGCTCAGCTGGTCTGGGTGTGAGGGGTATAGACCTCGGCAGGGGGGCCTGGGTGTGGGGGGTCTCAGTGAGGGTTTCAGATGCGGGGGAGTGGGGCTCAGTGGGGTGGGGGATTCAGGTACAGCTGGTTGGGGCTCGGTGGGGTGGGTATTCGAGTGGCTCGTCAGGGTAGTCCAGGTGCAGGGGGAGCAGGGCTCATCGGGGAGGTTCTGATTGTGGGGGTTAGGCTCGGCAGGAGGAGGTCTGGATGCACAGGGGTTGGGCAGATGGGGGAGCAGCTCCCTATACAGGGATCCCTCCCCCTGAAGCTGAGGAGCGATGGGTCCAGGAAGCAGGATTGGGGGAGGGAGGGGGAGTTTGCAAAGCTTCCTGCAGCCCAGGGAGAAATCTGGGGGTGGGTCTGACCCAGCCCTGGATGCCATGCAGGTGAAGAGGATGTCCCGTTCTCCCCAGCCCAGCCGGGTGAGCCCAGTGCAGGGTAGGAGCCACCAGCTGGGTCTTCCCCAGTCCGGCTTTCTGCCCCACAGTGATTTACCTCTCTGCCGGCTGCCCTGAGCACCCAAAATATACTGCTGGGGAGGGTTACATGACCTCTCTTATAGCTTCCCTTTGCTTCTCCATCAGAAAGTCATTTTTCTGCAAGGAAGCAACAAAATCTGCAGGGGACATAAATTCTGCACACGCGCAGAATCCTCCCAGGAGTCTAAATTGTAATTTAGGGTATGTCTACACTTAAAACACTACAGCAGGATTTTACGTTTAGACACTACCTATGCCAACAGGATACACCTGGGGGAATTCTGCAGGACTGCGCCCCTGCAGAAAATGCTCCTCCTGCCCCCACAAAATTTCTGTGCTTCCCTGCGAAAATGGTAGGGAAGCAAAGGGAAGCCTGGAGGAGGAGGGGGAGGGAGAGTTGCTCTGCTTACTCTGCAGCGGATTGCCACCTCCTGGGTCCTACTGCCAGCTGTGCTCCCCTTCTGTGTGCTTGAAGCCTTCCTGATTTCTGTGCAACAGTGAGTGCCTGCAGTGAGGCGGCGGCGGGGGGGGGGGAGGGCGAGGGAGATGAGGGAAAGGGGGGGGGAAGAAGCAGTAGGGAAGGAAGGGATGTGGAATAGGGCAGGGGGAGGGGAATGTGGGAGTGAGGGTGGGGGAGGTGGATGAGATGGGGAAGAAAAAGGGATAGGGGAATCACAAGGGGTATGTGACTTCCCGTCAGCAGCAGTTGGGGCTCCCCTGTTAAACAGGCCCATCTAGCCCTCACCCAGACAAGCTGGACCCCCCCCAAAAGAGCCCCACACACCCTGACCCCCACCCCAACCAGCTGTACCTGGACCCCCACCTCATCAAGCCCAACTCCCCCAGCACCCAGACCCTCCACTGAACTCTCCAGACACCCCTGCCGAGCCCCATCTCCCCACACCCAGACCACCCCTGCTGAGCCCCAACCACCTTCACCTGGATCCCCTGCAGAGTTCCACTGCCCTTGTACCCGGAATCCCCCAACGAGCCTCTGTGCATCCAAATCTCCCAATGAGCTGCCTACACTCACCCCACACCTGGATCCCCCCACACCTGGATCTTGCTGGGCTGAGCTTGCCCACCCACACCTGGTGCAGAAGGTCAGGGCCCCGGGGTGTTTCTGGGGCAAGCCTGGCCCTTGCACTGTGTCAGGTGCGGCCTCGCTGCCAAGTCCCTGTACTGGGGAAAGTGGGGGCTTGATGGTGATCTCTCACCTCAGTGCAGCCAGTACTCTCCACTGCCATGCTGGAGCCACATTTAGTTATTGACAAATAAAATTAGCAGAATTTTAAAATATTGTGCACATAATTTTTATTTTTTTGGCACAGAATTAATTTTTTGGCGCAGAATTCTCTCACGAGTAACAGGAAGGCTTCTCCCGTTGACAAAGGCAGCCCATCTCCCCAAAAGGAGGTATCTAGGTCAACGGAAGAAATGCTGTCTACAACGGGGGTTAGGTCGGTATAGATATGCCTTTCAGGGGGGTGGATTTTTCACACCTCTAAGAGATGTAGCTATACCGATCTAAATTCCTAATGTAGACCATGCCTCAATATTGTAGAACTTCAGTTGAGTCACTGGAAAAGGAGTGCTAAAGCATTTAAGATTCATATGCGAGGGTTACCTGAAGATTTGGAATTGAATTCTTCTAACAAATTACATTTTTAGGATTAATATTGCACGCTGAATTTATTCCTCCTCTCCAGATTCTACAATATTTCAGAATCCTTTTAAAAAATAAGCCACTCATTGCCATGCATAACTGTTCTATTACTCTGAAACCTGTTCTATTTTAAAGAGAGCTATGTGACTTTTCTGTCACCAACAGAGATGGGGTGGTGGAGCAATATGGAAGTGCAAAGGTTTTTTTAAATTAAAGAGAAAAATTAATATCTTTCCAGACCTGGTCAGAGGCAAACTATCATGCTGGAAAAATGTTTTAATATTTGGTCAGAGCTTCTTTCAATACTCACTGATGTGGTAACTCATGTAATGGGCTGTCAGAAGAAGAGTGGTGATCATGAGACTGATTTTAACCTGAACACAAACTTTTAAGTTTCTAGACTGATAGTTGCTTGGGTATTTATACTTTTATTTCTGCTTGCCCCCCGCCCTTTTTTTGTGTGTGTTAAGTTATACAGGTTCCTGTGTAACACTTACACTCTGGATGCTTTGTGCCACTTAGGTGATGTAAAGTAACCAGAAAGCCATCTTAACCAAGCCCCTCAAGTGAATACCATGGTGGCAAAGATCTGACATAGCACTTCTACACCAACCGCACTCCCAGCTCTCTGTGCAGGGGACACGACTACTGGGCCAGGGGAAGGGTGCATAGCTGGAACATCACATATTAAAATCTGGCACTAAATATCCAGATAACTCCATAAAAGTTAGGACTTACAAAACATATCTACATGTAAAGCAATTTATTTGACTCAAATAATTAGGGGTAAGGCGGTTAACAGAAGTGTCAATACTCGCACAGAATGTTACACATATTTCATGCACTTCTCAAAAACTGAAAGCACCAGAGTTCCACATCTCTTGTTTTCTCATATAATCAGTCTTCTCATCATCAAGGGCCTGATCTGTCAAAGTGTTGAGGGGCTTCCAACTCCCATTGGCTTACATGGGATTTGTAGACACTTGCCACCTTGCAGTACTGGACACCAAGTAACACAGTATTCCAGGAAATAGGCAACAGAATATTCTGTTGAAACTATGAAGGCTAAAACAAAGACTATCAATTCTTGCAACCTCTTCACTGTAAAATCCAACAGCAAGGTAGTAATTGGCAGGGACAAAATTATGTAGCAATTAGGGCATGACAGCAAAAGCAAACAAAAACTGAAAATGGGTTCGACACTTCTGGTAACAAGCAGGTAATTATCACAGCAGCTTGAAAGGGGCATAATCAACCAAACTGACATCATCCCTCCCACATAATAAAACGCAAAATCCCTTTATGTCCAATGTAGCTCTTACACACAGCTGGTAAATGCTGCTAGTCTAGTCTCCATGTCTGTGTCTGTTTAGCAGCTGAGGTTTCATTCAGGCCATTTCAACAGTGAATTTTTTTTAAATTAAGGATAATCATCATTGTTAGATGCTTTCAACCACTGTGAAATAGAAAGACTCTTCATAGATGGTAGTATTTTATGAAAACCCTTTGCTTTAATATAGGAACTTTTCAAACAAATTACACTGGAAGGAGAAGGCAAAGTTGTCTGGCTAGAAGTCACAGTAATTTTCACCCCTTCAGCTACCCTCCAAAAAAATAGAAAGTTAAATATTTTTAAGTATAAAAGCTGAAAATTGTTACTCCTGAACTGCTGAATTTTTACTACTGAATTTCATCTGCAACATATTTTTAAAGCTTCAATTGCAATATGAAAAAATATTTTATTTAACCTTGGAAAAAATAGCAATACTTGCACTGAACAGAGAATCATTTATTTCATCATGGGTTTTTCTATTGTGCTTATCACCACAGTATCTGACTGCATCCCAAACATTAATGCATGTATCTTCCCAACACCCTTATGAAGTAAGGTAGTATAATTTTACAGATAGGGAACAGAGATGCAGCAAGAGTTTGTCAACAGCATCCGTGAATTTGCTGTCCACTATTACCCTTTGGTACCTTTCAGCTATACTATATCCCAGGTTTCTCACTTTCATTATGGAGACATTTTGATTCCAGCTCCAGAGGTTTACATTTTTCCAAATTAAATTTCATCGAGTTATTTTCTGTACAATGTTTCTAATCTGTCTAGATTCCTTTGTAGTTTTTTTCTCTCCTGGTGTTGGCAAATCAGTTTAATTTAGTATTAGCCATCAATATTATTAGTCTGTTTTCTTCTTCCAGCTCATTAATGAGGATGTTAAATAAAAATGAACTTCACACTGATCCCTGCAGTCCTGCATTAGCCATCTCCCCCAACTAAATACAGCTTTTTCTTTTATGCAGTTTTCAATCCACACTGGCTGGGAAAAGAACCGTTCTAACCTTATCTGAATAATGCCTAAATCCGTAGTAATTTTTTATTTCATGAGACTTCATCAAATGCTTTAATGGGAATCTACTGTATTCCCTTCATATCCTAGGGGTACATCTAGGACTACAGAGACTGTACCAGCACAGCTACGCTGCCTTAGCTATGTTGGTATAAACCCATAGTGTAGACGCAGCCTACACTAACAGGAGGAGTCTTTCCATCCGTGCAGGAACACCATCACCCTGAATGACAGTAGCTACGTTGACAGAAGCATCTTCCATCAACATAAATGCGCCTACATACGAGGGGCGGGAGGTTAGGTCAGCATAGCTACATTGGTCAGGGGTGTGAATTTTTCACCCCAGTGACCACCATAGCTATGTCAACTAACTTTTAAGTGTAGGCCACGCCTTAGTTGCAAGCCTCACAATCAATATATATACACATCATCAGTAACACTATTTTCCCTAAAAGAACAGACACAGACAGACAGAAGTACAAAGAAAATAGGGCGGAGAACAAATTTTCTGATGAACAATTTATTCATCTGGGAGGAGCAGCTCTGGGTTCAAATCCCTGCTACAGAGCAGGATTCAAACCCGGGTCTCCCACATGACAGGGAATGTCCTAATCACTGGAATATTGGGGGAGGGACATGGCACCTCCTCCCCAATCCTGTTTTGTGCTCTTTAAAGATGCACAGAAATGAAACATTTTGGGTTGAATTACATGTTTAATTCAACCCAAAAAGGACTTTTTCAATTTGACAATGCTTTTCGGAATTTTCAGATTCAGTTCCCCAAAACAATTTTTTTTGGCAAGGGAGATGGATAGGGACTGAAAAAAATCAGTTATTCACCCAGTTCTAAATGAAAAGTTATTTGGACTTTCAACAAATTAACAGGCTGTTGTGAATTTCATTTTATACAGACAGACCAATATTTTCAAAAATGGGAGCAAAAAGTTAGGCTCCTAAGTGTGGTATTTTCAAAAGTGTATTAGGAGCACAAGTCCCACGGAATTCAAACTGCAAACCCTGATGGAGGAGGAGAGCCTAGTCAAAGCATTTCAGGTATCTTGACTTGTAAAGTTCAATATATTCGGCGGTAGGGTTGTTTGTAAATATATCAGAAACTATGTCCTTATCAATTTTGAGTATGAGTTCATGTTATTTGCATAGTAAGGATGTTAATGAGGCCCAGGTATGGTCTTTTTCAGCACAGATGAGCCATTTTAAGCATGAATCTTCTTAGTAGAAAAAAATATCTATGCAAAATCTGAATTTCTAACAATTAGGAAATGCAGAAACAAACTAAAAACATCTGTTTTTGCAATTTAAGTCTATAAAATTGGAAGTCAAGAATTAACAAGCAAATAAATTGATTAAAATTTTTAAAAAGTCAATTTAAAGATAATTTGTTTTTTGGTTTTTTTAATTGATCCTGGTTGAGGAGACTACTTGCCTTCAGCAAACATCAGCATAGATGCGAGGCTTTGCTATAAAAATATAGTTTTGTTCTTATAGACACTTCCAAGAAGTCAGACGGGGTCCTACAAAAAAATCAAGGAGGGCGTCAGGGTCAAATGACCTTTCCACACCAAAATGACTCAAGACTTCAGCACTAACGAACAAAACATCGGAATATAGTCCCACTGAACTAAGGTGGTTTTCTGCTCTATGCCCACCTGATATCTGGTCACATGGCATTTTGTGATTGGATGAGACCATCTCTGAGAACCTGGAGTACCCTCTCCCCCCCAAACACCACACCTTTTAAACAAATTTTAATTAAACAGACATCATTGAAAGAATGTCTCATTTAACTCAAACTTTTTAAGGATGGCTGAAAATGGTATACCCCAGACTCCCGATACTCCCAAAAATCGCCCCATATCCTAAGACTTAGAAAAAAACCCAACAATAATATTAAGGTAGATCCAAAAGCTTCAGGTCCAACATCTCTGGCCTATGAGCAGCAGAACAAATGGATGAAGCTTCCTCTAACACAGGACCAGGCATTGTCTTGCTTGCTTGCTTTTGGCTCACAGAATGAAGGTAATGTGGCTGAATGCCCTTGAAGGAAATGCTTTACATACAAACATCAGTGATTAACATTTTGTTGTAGGAGGTACAATATTTAAACCTAAAACACCTTGAAGAGATCCAAGTAGAATACAATATACAGTATACAACAACTTTAAACTTGACTAAAAACAGAGACATGCACACGCACACATACTCTTATATGGTTAGTAAACTAAAAATCGTATGGTCTGATTTTCAGAAGTGCTGAGCATCCACATCTCCCATTAACTAAACTGAAAGTTGAAGGTGTTTAGCTCACCTGGAAGGAAAAAAAAAAAATCTCTGTGCTTTGGATCACTAGATTCACCTGTGAGTATTTACATATCCCAACAGTTAAACAGTTCTCAGACTGGCAAAGCACAGCATGAGAGTCCTTTCAGGGGGGAAGGGGTTTTGAAAAAGGAGAGGAAAAAAGGACAAGATACAGCAGTCACCGTTTGCCCAATGACACCACACAATTACATCTCTGAACATAGGTGAAAACGGTTAGTAAACTCAACTTTTTAACATAAACCACTGTAATAAATATGTATGTTCATTTGTTTCCCAGTCAATCAAAGGCATATTTCAAATGAGTAATCTAGGATATAGACAATCAAGTAAAAACACACCACTTCCAGGGCCTGAGAGAGAGTTACCATACAAGATGTACGCAGAGAGGAACACTTAATAGCTCTCTAGTGGCCTCCCTTTCTCTTCCATCCCTTCTATTTCAAGTGTTGCTCTCTCTGAGAAGTATGACAAAAAAAAAACCTAGAACATGAAAATTTTCAAGGGGCTGTGAAGGCATATTTTGTTAACTGAAGAAAGAGACATTTTAAAGTATAAAACAACTTTTTAAAAAAATAATCCTTTGGGACTGAAATTTCTCATGCTTGGTCCCAGCCAAACTGAATGACTGAGAAGAAGATTTTAGAATTAAAAGTCCAACCAGACCATATGTACAGCATCACTACTGCAAAGCTAGTTCAAAGCCGTGAAAAATCACATTCTGTGCCTACCCAACAACTTTGAAGGTTTTTTAAAAAAAACCCAAAAACACACTACAGCATACTTAAAAAAAAAAAAAAAATCAAACAAAGAATGCTCAAGGAAAGAACAGAGGATACTTCATAAACTTCTGAAAATTCTAAATAAAAATAGACCTCTCTTCATGTATTTCAGCAAGAACAAAATTCCACCTCCACTATCTAGCACCTACTTCAGCATTACATGAACTCAATTCCTTTGCTCATTTCATTAGTGAAACCACCCTGCAACATGCATTAGTGGACTGACACACTTATGAGCATCTGCTATTGAAGTTCACAGATCAAATTTTCAACATTAGGTCAGGTTTCTGGATCCTTTTATCAAGCAGTCTGCTTTCTGAGTGAGAAGAGGAAACTGCCACATACCTCCTAATAGTCTACTGCAGACAAAAAAGTTAAATCTTTTTTAAAGTTACTTGTTGCTTAAAAAGCAATAGAAAATGTTGAGGCTGATCAACTCTTCAACCTAGTAACTGGATCAAAAGAAAATACACTTAATAGGAAACGTGACAACTACACAGACACTATAGATCTAGAATACGGGTCCCTTGCAATCAAGCAAAGTTAGTTCCAGTATTACTGTTAACGCTGGAACCTGAGTTCTAAAACTTGAATCTTAACATAAGTTATTGCTTTTGCAGATATATAAAAAGGAGTCTGACCAGTGAACTATTTTTATTATATATATTTCTAAAAACACCCATACAATGTTTTAAAAAGTTAATGGCAAACACTGAAATTACTCGGAATGTGATTTTAGAAAGTTAAATGCTAGGATAGGGCACTCTTACTGAATTTTATATATTGTATTAGTTGGTCTACATTTGGGAAATAAATCTACATTAATCATAACATATTAAGCTCCTCTGAGCGAGATGTAATTATACCATTAAGTGTATTAAATTACTACATCACAAATTAAAAGAACTTAAATAACATTTATGCTTAAAAAAATATCATGCAAGCCAGAATTTAAAACTAAATATGATGCCATCTTAGTAACAAGTGCATACTAGTAATTATATTTTACAAATTGAAAAAACAAACCCAAAAATATTGAATATATGGCTACTAATATGATCTTCAATGCAGAGATCATGCAGTCTCTCTTAGGAAGATTTCAAATACACCATTCAAATACTTCTGAGAACCACAATAAGCTTAAAACATTCCCAAAAGCAATTTTATGAAGAGATTTAAACTACATTTAAAAAATTGCCTTTCAAAAAGGTTTCCGTTATTTTTATAGCTTTTTAAAAATATTTTATAAAAACAATATTTCTTCTATGTGGCATAGCCATACCACAGAAAAAAAAAGACTCTTAGGCCTGCCAAGCTTAGAGACTTTGAGGAATCTCTAATGACGACTCACCCTGTTTTGTATATGGAGCTTGCATGAAAAAATAGTCAACTGGCATTCTTTACAGATCTTCAGCTGCCAAGCTTCAACCTAGTGTTATTTCTTGCACAAAAGTTCTAACATATTGCAGTCAAGTATACTAATGCATTATTTTTTTAAGAAAAATACACAAAATCTGAATGTCATGTCTTCTACACACAGTAAATTTATGCTCACTTCCAACAAATGCTCCAAGATGGCTGCTAATAAAATAATCTGAATTATACTATACACCAGGGGTCGGCAACCTTTCAGAAGTGGTGTGCCGAGTCTTCATTTATTCACTCTAATTTAAGGTTTTGCGTGCCAGTAATACATTTTAATGTTTTTAGAAGGTCTCTTTCTATAAGTCTATAATATATAACTAAACTATTGTTGTATGTAAAGTAAATAAGGTTTTTAAAATGTTTAAGAAGCTTCATTTAAAATTAAATTAAAATGCAAAGCCCCCCGGACCGGTGGCCAGGACCCGGGCAGTGTGAGTGCCACTGAAAATCAGCTCGCGTGCCGCCTTCGGCACCCGTGCCATAGGTTGCCTACCCCTGCTATACACAAACCTAGCTAGACTAAAAATTCCTCATATTGTTCCACACAGCACATTTCCTTGCCTGTTGCAATAATGTATTCACCATTAATTACTCTGCCAAACTGACTTCACTCAAATCATTCAAACAACTCTTGATGGATATAAAAAAGCATTACATTTTTAAAAAAAAAAGTTGCTATAGAGAACCCTAGAAAGCATTCTTCTGGATCAGCCCTTTAGAAGCATTATTCAAATACACTGAAAAATATTTTAATTTGCTTTTTAGATGCTCTGTTATACTTCAACTAAATTCCAATAGAGTGTAACTGCCACATAGACACAGCTAACTCTAAATGGACTGGTCTGTTATACTGATGTGTATCTAGAAGAATTCAATGTTTTAAAAATCTCTTGCAGTTAATGGAATTTGCTTCAACTGCCTGACACTTTTCAAATCACTAAAAATGATGTGATTGATTCACTCTCAAGCAAAAACGTACTTGTTTTTATTACAATTATCTATGTATTAAAATGTTTGTGAAAGATGCCAGAAAGAAAATTTCAATCCATCTCTTCTGGGTACAGAAAGAGGCTGCAGTAATTCAAGTTTCTCCACACTGCTCTGCCAAGTGCCTCAAACCCAACATGGAAAGACCAACTCCAGGCACGAAAAGATTGTCTGCTAGCATTCATGCCCATTCAGCCCTTTATCTCTATGCTAAGCTACCAATATGGATACCAAATTAGTATCAAAAGTGGTAGTGGTTTTAGAGATGAGGACACTTGTCCTCTAGAAACTGGACTGAGACTCATTTCACAGGGGGATAAACAGCCACTTGATACTAGAAACCATCATTCATTACTGACCTGGGCCAAATTCAAAATAGTAATCTAGTTGAAGATGTTGTTTCTGTTTTCAGTCCCCTCAGACATTCAATTCTCAAACAATTTAATTCCTAAAACTGATATATTTCTAGATATGGTCACTTATGCAAGTGAAAACAGGTCCTGCTTTATGCCAGCTATGTGATTTCTCTTTCTCACTGAGGATACACACTTTCCAGAATTTCAGATGTCTTCAGCACAGGAATTCCCCACCCCTGCTGCATACACAATTTTTTTTCTTTTAAAGACACCTTTTACCTAACGTAGTTACACATACCAAATTATCTAACTTGATAATGTCCCAACATAAAAGTCAGATATTTGAACTTCTATAGTACTCTCCATACCCCCTTATCTATAGAATATTGATTCAGAAGCAGGACTCTCAATTTGTCCAAATTCCAAGTATCATCTGAACTCTACGGTGTCCCCACCCTAACATAACAGGCTACCATCAGGGATGTACAACTACAACATGGTTCCAATAAGTCTATGCTTTTTAGTAGGTGGCTCTCAATCCTCCAGTTCAAAGGGATCAGTAAAAATCTGTGGATTTGAACCTTTGGGTCTCCAGATTTGGGGCATATTAAACTCCATGTTTCAGAAGAAACAACTCTGGAGACTGATCCATTTTACTACTTCCAGCCACAACTACAATTTTAGGGCTTCTCCTAGAGAGCACAGCTGAGTCTATTTGATTATATAATGGAGTCCTGACTCTTCATTTTTCTATTGTTACTATTTATATAGTGGTGGTGAACATGACTAGG
Source organism: Platysternon megacephalum (assembly GCA_003942145.1). Classification (NCBI taxonomy): domain Eukaryota; kingdom Metazoa; phylum Chordata; order Testudines; family Platysternidae; genus Platysternon; species Platysternon megacephalum. The sequence goes on from QXTE01000720.1 coordinate 72,071, forward strand.
TCCCTGTCCCACGATGCTTACTAGCTAAATTAAATTAATATAACCACCTTTGGTAGGTAGGGAAGGAAGATACAGGAAAATAAGAGATCACAGTCAACAATGGGAACTAAATATTTGTCTTCAGAGGAGAGCATTGTTTTCAATTAAAACATACTGTATGTTGAATTTCTGTTTGCTTTTTTTAAAATTGATCAATATCCATCTGAGGAATTGATAGCTCCAGAAGCAGTCATGAACTTTAAAGGGTCAAAATCACTGATAAGATTGTCATCATGAGTCATTAGGATAACTTTTTCAGCCACTTTATGACAGTTTTAGGTTAGAGTTATCATCCAGATCCAAATCCTTCATCAAAAAGTAAAGCAAACAAAATATTGTGCAATTGCTCTTTCAACATGCAGATCCAATATAGTAAATAAGATTGCCACTTCTTCTGACTGTGAGGTGGTGTAAGAAAGAAAAAGTATGGTATTCTGGATACTGCAAGAAAACTTAGGGACTCTTCCTGGTATTCCAGGTTCCCTACTGCTAGAACCCACTTGTTTGTTATTTGTTATGCTCCCTTGAAGAATCCCAACAGAAAAAATACCTTGCCCTTCAATGGGCAACTTATTTGCTTTGACTTCTATCAACACTGGCTGGAAGGAGAATTGTGAACAGCATTTACTCCTTGTTCCCTGGATAGGTGGTAGTTATCTTCTAGATGAAAAATAACTGCAAGAGCAGAAAGTTGTCCCTCACAGATACAAGCATTTGATTTCAGCTGAATAGAAGCTTTTATTTAAAACCTCTCTTTCCAAACAATTTTTTTTTACATTCTTCTGGTAGTTCAACTAATAATAGACTCGCCTAGTCACCAGATTATTTGATATAACCTTAGAAGATAACATGAGCAGATCTTATTCCAGGTCATTTCAGAAAGCTAGCTGATATCTTGCTCCTATCCACTAACTTGCAATAGTATCCAGCTCCAGTAGACAGGACACTCAGTTTCCCTACACAATCTAACATTGCTCTAACCTTACACAGAATCAATATTTAACTGAGATCCCAAATAGTTGAAAATTAACTGCTGTCTATCTATTTGTCTAATGCATCTCTGAGGGAAACATTTCCTCACAGTGGTAAGAAGCATTTCTAAGATGCAGAAAGTACTACAATATCAACCTGAGGATGACTCCAGGACTATGTTCGTGTACTAAAATGTCTCCTGTACATGAGACATACAGGAGTGGCAAAGTTTTATTTAAGTTCCTTATAACTGCCTTTAGCTCAAAGGACTACACAAATATGTGAGAAGAATAGCCCCTTCTCCTTGGAGAAGTTTCTGAAGGGACTGATTTACAGCCTATTACCTGCTTTTCTACTACAAAAGTAAATCTCCAAGACAGATTTATTCTTCAGAAAAAGCCTCCTCTTCCTCATCTGCAAGTCCATGCACTTTACTAGGGGAGTGTAGCGAGGCACAGCTGGGCCCCTCTTGCTTCTGCCCCTGCTGCCCTCACAAAACCAATCAGGCACACCTCCAATCGATGCAATCACCCATGTATTTTATTTATAGTTTTTCCCATCACCAGTTTACCATCTATGTACAGGGTTTTACCAGACTTCACCAGCAACAGACCAGAGCCACCAGTCCCTCTCAGCGTCTGGCCTCTCTCTCCCCTCCCTGGTTTCCTCCCTCCCAGTCTTTATAGCCCCTGGCTAATTAGGCTGGCAGCTGTTCCTAGTTGCCAAGCAGGCAGGACTATTCAGCCAGCTCCAATCCATTCCCCTTGATTGGGGCTGGCATGGCAGGGGGCTGATTAAGCACTTCCTGCCTAGCACCCTGTCACAGGGACCCAAAGGAGGAGCAGCCCCCACAAACATATTATTTGGCCTGAGCAGAAAACAATGGCAGAGAAGTTGGGAGCAGCTGTGAGGTTGGGTTATGGATAGTCCTGTCTCCAAAATCATCCAGCCCTCCACCACTCTACTAAGATTTAACACAAAACAATGTCATTGTGATTTCTGTCAACACACCTGTAATATCAAAAGTAAAATTAAGTATCAGAAGTCTGCAACAGAAACCGAGGTCCAAATTCTGTAATTAATTGCAGCCCAGAAAACCCTAATGGAGTCAATGGGAACCTCAATACTGTTGCATGGAGTGTAAGTCAGTGGAAAGTCAATGGAAATCCTAGATTACTCAAGGAGCTGACCGAGGAGATATCTGAGCCATTAGCAATTATCTTCGAAAACACACGGAAAACAGATTCTAGAGGACTGGAAGAGAAGACCGAAGGGACATTATAACAGTTTTCAAGTACATAAATAAATAAATATAAATAAAATAAATATATGGAGATATACCTATCTCATAGAGCTAGAAGGGACCCCGCAGGGTCATTGAGTCCAGCCCCCTGCCTTCACTAGCAGGACCAATTCTGCCCCAGATCCCTAATTGGCCCCCTCAAGGATTGAACTCACAACCCTGGGTTTAGCAGGCCAATGCTCAAACCACTGAGCTATCCCTCCCCCCACATACATTTTATGTAACAACATAAAAGGTTGTTACAAGGAAAAGGATGAAAAATTGTTCTCCTTAGCCTCTGAGGATAGGACAAGAAACAATGGGCTTAAATTGCAACAAGGGAAGTTTAGGTTGGACATTAGGAAAAACTTCCTGTCAGGGTGGTTAAGCCCAACACCTGTCAGGAATGGTCTAGTTATTACTCGGTCCTGCCTTGAGTGCAGGGGACTGGACAACATGGGCTACTGAAGTCCCTTCTAGTCCTACACGTCTGATTCTATGAAAGTTAGCCTCACTCTTCAAGTTTTAAGAAGATATGAGAGAACAAGCTTGCAATGCACATCTATACAACCAGTCATCCAATTCTCCATAGTTTTAGATTGTGTATAATAATCATACATAAAAACTGGTTAATATCTTCAACATCATTATTGCATCATAATTGCATCAATATGCATAATTATTCAAAATACTACAAAAAGTAGAGGCTGGATTGCCCAATTGTTACTCCTGTTACTCTCATGAATAATTCCTTTGATTTCAATAGGATTATTTGCATCAGTAGATGGTCATCATCACAGGTAAGGATCGTACACTAACACTAGGACCTGATCCAAAGCCCATTAAAAATCAAAAGAAAATCTCTCACTGACTTCAGATTGTCTTTGGATGAGGTCCTTGGTGATGTACAGAATACCTTGTTATCTTGATTAGAAATTCAATGAAGCTATACAATACATATTATAAACAGGTCTCTATTTGAAGGTTTAGGTGCATTACCACTGAAGATATTTAGGTAGTTATGGAAAAGCCGTGTCCAGAAGATATTTTAACATGTTAAGATTGTCCTGCAATGAGAAAATGAGCAAAAAAAGTCTTTTATACTTGAATTCCAAGAGCAAGCTCTACCATCAATTCTTGGGACCACCACTTCCCCATCATAATGCTAGCCATAATCAGGAACTACACATCAATACATTAAAATAACATTCTACACAACAGTCAAACAAGACTTTAGAAAGTTTTGGATGTTCAAAAAAAGAGACAACAGAAATAGCTACAGTAGTAAATGCTTATGATTAATTTAGGGTACTTCTACACTTAAAAAGCTACAGTGGCTCAATTGCACCGCTGCAGCACTTCAATGTAGACACCACCTATGCTGATAGAAGGGGTTCCCCCATGGGCACAAGTAATCCATCTCCCCAAGAGGCAGTAGCTAGGTCAATGGAAGAATTCTTCCGTTGACCTAGCACTGTCTGCACAGGGACTTATGTCTGCTTAACAATGCAGGATCTTTCACACCCTTGACTGACATAGTTAAACCAACCTAATTTTCTAGTGTAGACCAAGTCTTAGATGCACAGCACTTGGTTTCCAAAGATCTCCATGGAAGCTACATTAGTGACTGAGGTTCAACAACTAAATAATAGTTGCCAGGAGCCAATAACAAAGTTAAGCTTTTTTTTTTTTTTTTTTTTAATTGTACTGATAAAAATTTTAGCTTGACAATAGCCATCAGTTAAACACCATCATATAGAAAAGATATATGCTGATATTGAGGGGAAGTAAGTAAGTTGTGAAAGAATATTACTCGTTACACTAAGAGCAGATGGTACAAAGGTTTAAAAAAAAGTCTTCTCCCAGCCCAGTTTTAGGAAGAGATTCCTAAAAGACTGTATCCAAGTCCACACAAATCATCTCTCAAAACCCTCGACCTTGACTCAAAAACCCTCCATCATTCTTCAATATGATAGTCTCCCTCTCAGACCTAGACTTTAAAAACTAATATTGTGCTTCTGAAATACCAACTGGAATTACCTTTACAACTGTTTCTTTCATTAAAATATCACCTTTCTAATGGAAAAGAACAAGAGTCAAATGGAGGTGGTTAAATGCACCTGAAAAGAGCTTGCTCAGAGACAAACAATTGCACCAAGATGGATTGAGGTGAAAAAAGGGACTAAAATCTGTCCTTCCCACCCTCAATCTCTTATCTATCTCATTTAATGTTATATTCCTCTGACTTCTGGACTTCCTCCTCATAACCAATGCAAGACAATTTCTCTCACAAGCACTCTGGGCTGATGTTCTACTCACTCCTATGAGCAATGAAGTCTGTTGAGATAGCATTGTCCAACTATTTGTTTTCTTGTTGAAAACATCAATCAATCTGCTAAAGTTTAACAACACAGAGCCAGATTTTCAATTCAGGCCTCCAATTTGTGAGCAGTTTTGAACCTACAATGAATTGTAATTCTCTCTTTCTGTCTCAATGGCCAAGCCATTTGTACACTCTGTAAGGCAGGTGTGACAGACAGAAATAGTTCTTTATTTCCTGACCATAGTCACATAACAACATGGGTAAGGATAAAAAAATAAAGATCCTGGACACATTCCCTGACTATGTGCCTCAAATACAGCAATGTCTTCTGTGTCAGTCTTCACTACAGAAGATGTGAGGGAGATTCCCACAGCAGAACCATTCTTTTTAGGTGACAAGTATCAAATATTGAAGTGTCAATAGAAGAAGTTTTGGAACAAATTAATAGGTCAATCAGTAGTAAGCCACCAGGGCCAGATGGTATTCACCCAAGAGTTCTGAAGGAACTTGAAGAGAAAACTGTAGTACCACTAACTGTGGTATGTAGCCTCTCACTTAAAATCAGCCTCTGTACCAGATGACTGGAGGATAGCTAATGTAATGCCTATTTTTAAAAAAGACTCCAGAGGTGACCCTGCCAATTACAGGCAGGTAAGCCTAATTTCAGTACCAGGCAAGTTGGTTGAAACTACAGTTAAAAACAGAATTATCAGACACATAAATGAACACGATTTGTGGGGGGGGAAGAGTCAACATGGATTCTGTAAAGGGAAATCATGCCTCACCAATCTATCAGAATCCTTTGAGGGGGTCAACATGTAGACAAGGGTGATCCAGTGAACTTTGTAGTGCACTTGGACTTTTAGAAAGCCTTTGACAAGATCCCTCATCAAAGGCTCTTAAGCAAAGTAGGCAGTCATGGGTTAAGAAGAAAGGTGCTTTCATGGACCAGTAACTAGTTAAAAAAATAGGAAACAAATGGTAGGAATAAATGGTCAGTTTTCACAATGGAGAGACGTAAGTAGCGGGGTACCCCAAGGATTTGTACTGGGACTGTGCTGTTCAACATATTCGTAAATGATATAGAAAAAGGGGTGAACAGTGAGGTGGCAAATTTTTTACAGGATACAAAATTACTCAACATAGTTAAGGCCAAAGCTGACTGCAAAGAGATACTCTGGATGAATGGGCAACAAAATAGCAGACGAAATCCAATGTTGATAAATGCAAATTAATGCATACTGGAAAAGATAATCCCAACTATACATACAAAATGATGGGGTCTAAATTAGCTGTCACCATTCAAGAAAGAGATCTTGGAGTAATTGTGGATAGTTCTCCAAAAACATCCACTCAATGTGCAGTGGCAGTCCAAAAGGCTTTCAGACTGTTTAAGACAGTAAATACCATGCCACTATCAATCCATTGTATGCCCACACCTTGAATATTGTATGCAATTCTGGTTGCTCCATCTCAAAAAAAGGTATATTAGAATTGGAAAAAGTGGAGAGAAGGGCAACAAAAATGATTAGGGGTCTGGAGCAGCTTCCATATGAAGAGATATTAAAAAGACAGGGACTCTTCAGTTTAGAAAAGAAACGACTAAGGAGAGATAAGGTAGAGATCTATAAAATCATAGAGAAAGTGTGGAGAAAGTGAATAAGGAAGTGCTATTTAGCCCTTCTTATAACACAAGAACCAGGGGTCCACCCAGTGAAATGAATTAGCAGCAGGTTTAAAACAGACATAAGGAAGTACTACTTCACATGATGCACACTCAACCTTTTGAGCCAATGAATGTTGTGAAGGCCAAAAGTATAACTGGGTTCAAAGAAAAATTAGATACGTTCATAGAGGATAGCTCCACCAATGGCTATTAGCCAAGATGGTCAGGGATGCAACCCCATGCTCTGGATGTCCCTAAGCCTCTGAATGCCAGAAGCTAGGACTGGACAACAGGGGATGGATCACTTGATAGTTCCCCTGTTCTGTTCATTCCATCTGAAGCATCTGGCACCAGCCACTGTCAGAAGACAGGACAGTGAACAATATGGACCATTGGTCTGACCTAACATGGCCAATCGTGTTCCTCTCAGGTCTTTTGGACCTTTACCTCATCCTTCTCAGTACAGCCATAATACCGCTGCCTACACAGTCTCTCTCACCCTTCATTAAAACCATATCATGCCCCAATTTGAGTCCTTATGTTGACTCCCTACTGTGCTGCACATCAAGTTCAAATTTCTAGCCCTTGCTTTCAATGCACAACATCTCCAAACTGGTCTCCTTTCACATTCTCTCTGCTCTGCCAACAGCACCATGCTCTTTTCACATTGTCCAACTGGCTTGCAAAGACCTTCAAAAATCTATTTGTCAACCTTCCACCCTTGTCTCATTCAAACCACTCCTAAAGACACTTCTCATTATGGTGCCAAACACCCACAGCTACATCAGGTAGGATTTTAAAAGCTTGGAAAGAACATAACCACTTATGCTTCAAGGCATAATTCAATCTCTTAACAGTTCCCCTATGGAACGGATTATTCCATAATTGTCCATTTCAGAGTTTCTTGCACCTTTCTCCAACGTATGTAGCATATTGGATTAGATGGACCATTGTTCTGAACTAGTGTGGCAAGTCCTTTGTTCTCACTTGAACAAAAACAAACAGACATATATACATCTTAATGGTATAAGTGTGTAATTTAAATAACCAATTATCCATATACTATGTCTTTTCTTGATCCTCTCCTTCTTCCTTCCTTTGCACTTGTCTGTTAAATCCATCATTTAGATTGTAAGCTGTCTGAGGCAGGGGCCTGTTTTGTGAAGAATACCTGTGACAACTATAAAATGGTAAGTAATAAAAATCCACACTCATCCTTCCTCCCGGAGAGAGTCCCACTGAAGTAATCTAAACTCCCTTACAGGCTGGGCATGTAGATTCTTTTACAGAACTGGGGCCTCCTTTTAGGCATGACAGTGAACAAGGATAACAAAATCAAAAAGTGGGAAAAAAGTACACAGTTTGCAATAAGACCACACAACTATTCAATTTAGGCATGTGCACTTAATAGTATTTAAAACAAAACAACTCATTACTGAAATAATATTACATCTGCAAAAACTGAGGTCTGGTTTGAAAATGCAGGGCTTCAGTTTCTATTAGTGTCCAATTTCATATATAATCCGAGATATTTAATTTTACTTTTCAATATTGTGACAATTAGAATGCAAACATTGGTTGAACTAGCACACCACACTTTTTTTCAGATATAGTATTGTAAAAGCACCATTAGCGCAAACCACACTTGTTCAAAACAACATTTAAACAGTGATCCTACACAACATATGGGCTGCGTGCGGGAGCAAGGTAAGAAGAAAATGTGTAGAGCAACATCTTACTATTATTAACTTTTAAAGCATCACTAATGGAGGAGATCAAATATCCTCGGTACATACAAAATGATCTCCCATTAAGGTTGGTGTTGCACGTGCACGGCAAGAGGAAAATAAATCCTACACAAGGCATTGTACAGTATTATTACTTTGATGTGTTTTCAAAAGCACATGAAGACATTTCTTCACAAAGTAGACACTGTTCCTAGATAAAAATAGGTCTGTTTTGTTATGTAATTAAAGCTGTGCTGTTTTGCCACTTATTTTAGTACTTGTTTTTAGCCTAAGAAGTCCAGCACTGAAAATACCTAAACAAGATTGAATTAAACATATATTTGTTTGCTGAATACTTTCCACAAACCCTGGATACCCCACAGAAATAAGGTTTAACTAACTTTATTTAAATTTCTATTGGATTACCAGATATAAACATTTAAGACTCCCATTAAACTGAATACTCTCTACTGATCTTCATTATGATGTGGCTATCACTCCACCATAATATTTTCCCAACTATCTCCTTCCAAACTCCTAATGGCATTTCCTGGTTCACTGAAGGTATCCAAGAATGTACAACTATGACACAGCAAATGCCATGGATTGCAATGCGACATTGGATATCTGTGATAACACACTGTGGGATATTGCCAGTGAACCAGGTTGTGCCAAAAAGATTTCATTGAGGAAAAATAGAATTATAAAAGGCTAGCTAAAGGCACACTGTCAACTTATTTAAAAAAATCATACTTCTCTGAAAAAGCATTACCCACTATTGTTACCTTTTAACTCATGAGATTATTAGAACTAAAATACAGATTGGAGAAAGAAATATTTCTATATTTTTCAGTTGGTTTACACTGTGCATTTGACAACACTGTGGATAGTCATGCTCCCTGTTATCCTGTGTATAGGCAGTTCCCACTTTGCTTGGCTGAATTCTTCAAACTCAAGCATGGAGAGAAAAAACATTTCAAAAACTAGGAAAACATAAATTGGCACAGCTGTGAGGGATGGAGACGGGGAGAGTCTTCTCCCTTTCCCCCCCCCCCCACTTTTTTTTTTTTAAACTGATTAGATTTCAGGTTGGCAATGTCCCTTTAAAAAGACTGCCGTGCTGAACAGCTCCTACAGCCTGGTCAGAAGACGCATTCAAAGAAGAAATCCATACATGACTTATTTTCATGCTGGCTATGCAGTTCACCTTTAGAAGAACGTTCTTTGGGGAAATGTGGTGAATAATCTATGCTAAGGAAGTTTACATGCTGTGATCACATTCCACTGTCATGACAAAAATTGTCAAATGCCATAATGTAAAATAAACTATTAAAACAAAAAATCTTAATCAACAATTTCACTAAAAGGCTACAGGGGTCTCTCTTTGAGAAAGAAGAGCGCAGAATAAGTAATATTTCATTATTCTAGGATGTAATTCAACGGAGTACACAAGTCTGACAAAGATATTATTCTGGGTAGCCAATATACTCAAAGCATATTGTCAGAAGGAAAGGATATTTTTGATGGATGGATTAAAAGGGGCATGCTTTTAAAACATTAAGAAACAAAATGTACAGTGCTCTTTAATGAGACATTAATGAATGGTTAGCATGGATGCAGCTGCATCACATTAGCACTGTTGATAAAAGTATATCTTGTCCTCTGTCTCCAATTGTCTTATAACCATAGTGGTTTAAAATATTTGCACTAAGCAGGCAGTGAACTACAGTTTTTTCTACAGGAAGTGTGCATTTTATTATGCATTAACATAGTACATTAAGTATTTACAGTATGCTAATGTACGACTATAGCTATACTTAGCATTTCTGCTATGTTTAATTTTATTTATTTGAGCACATATTTTTATGTTCATTGAAAGCCTTCAAATGTTGGCATATTTGCTTTAGTTTTGCAATAGCAAAATTGACTATTTGTCTTTTCTATCTTCCACAGGCATAACAACAACATGTGACTACTTTAATACTGGCATAAGGTTCTTTAAAGTACCCCTTTTGAACAATGCAAGAATCATACTATACTACAAAGACTGACAAGTCAAATAATAAAAATTACACATACACTCATGAAAGTGTTTCAAACATACAATGAATCTAGTACATTACTAACAAATGTTTCACTTGTCAAATGTTTGATATTTAGTATCTAGCATTAGTTACATGATAGAAGTCATAGTTCAAGAACAGTATGGATACTGAATTAACTGGGCCATAAGCACAACATTAAAACATCATACTTAACAGTTTTTCTCAAATTCACTGAACCAAACCAGTTACATAATCCATTCTTTGACTTTTGATCTATTTGTTCATTGCTCATAGATCACAGATAAAAATATAAGATGGTTTAAACATCCAGTATGTGCTGTATTTTCAGTATATTTTACAAACAAGTCATCTAATAGTATTTTTCTGATTTAAAATTAATATGAGCAGGAAAAGGATGGGGAAGAGAATCTAAAGTTTTGTAGACATACTATATTTTAAAATTATGTGAAAATGTTTAAGATTGCATTGTTTTACAAGAATAGCTATGTGCACGTGTAGAATATTTAAGAAATATATAGAAGAAATAATCCTATTCCTTATTGTATTTTTAAGTTTCAGGACACCCCAGCACTCAAGTGATGGAAAGAAAGGCTAATAAAATTAGTTTTATTTATTATATTTAGGCCACATTAAAAAAAATTGTAATTTTTTATAAGAACATGTACATTACAGACACGCACACACACTTAGAAACAAATGACCGGATTATTGGTCATATAACACCTGTCAGTCGTGAGCTGCGTCTTTTATTTGAGGTTGAATATTATATAGTGAACCTGTAACTTGGACTGATATATACATTTTGATCTCAGGAGATGGATTTTGACCAAAGGGTGTGAAAAATCTCTCTAGAGTGTCAGTGTCACCACAGTACTCCTGATAAGTTTCCAACCTAGTGCCTCAGCTCCCACTACCCCTCTTTATGTTGACACCCCCATCTGTCTCCACAGAATTATAATGCAGATTGCCATATGCAGCCCCGTGCTGCCTGTCACATTTTGCCCTTTAATACAAAGAAGTTAAACGCAAGACACACTCACCCCCAGCGAATTGTTTTTGCACAACATAATCCAGAGCCTGAGAACCTCTCACAAAACCTCTTTGGAAAATGGAGGGGCTGGCATCGGTGCCCTGGCTTATTGTCCAGAGGAAGGAGAAGTTATTTACATGTTACAATCCAAGCCCAGAGTCGTACCGAGACACAAACTGCTCAGCACTCCCTTAGATCAGCCATGTTACTCCCCCAAATCCACCGCCGGCTGCGAGCACTTCCCAGGCCACTTCCCCGGGAGCCTGGGCACGGACAAGGGGCAGGCGCGCTTCTAGACGTGTCCTGCCAGAGCCCCCATGGCAGCGGCCGCTCCGCGAGCCCCGAATCGCCTCGGAACTTCAGCTCTCGGGATCCTCCCCGAGCCAGACTGGAGCCGCCGGAGGAGGAGAGGGGAAGGGGAGGGGAGGGAAAAAAGCAGGGCTAGAGAAAGTAGATCCGACGGCTGCGGGCGCCACCAATGTGCGGCCTGGATTCCCCCTGACAGGAGCCGGAGCCACCAGTCCCGGCTGCTCGAGCTACGCAAAGCGGCCCCCAGCTTAACTCTTAACTACCCGCCTGGAGACGTTTTCATCGGACGGGCCCCTCACCCAGCCACCCCCGCTCCCCAGCAGCAGCAGCAGCCTGGCTGCGGTATTGTAACACTGGTGCAGCAGCAGCGAAGAGAAATACACCAAGGGCTTGCATTGCACAATGCAACGCGAACTCCGCAAGAGCATGAGGAACAGCACGTCTCTCCGCGCCTCGGCTGCTCCCGGGAGGGCTGCGGACGAAGAGCCCGTCACATTAGCCCCGGGGCGAGTGCAATCTGTCCTCCCCATAGTCCCTTTCTGGCAAACACCTCCAAAGCAGGGTAGGAGCCAGACTTCAACACGCTTTATTTCCCCCTTCAGCCCCCCCCCCTCCCGCGAACCGTACTTTCCCATTTAACAAAGCACCACTAAAAGTTGCAACACGTACAAATGGATCCCTCCTCCTTCTCTAGCAGACACACGTCTTGGGTATTAAGGGGCTATTCAAGGCAGGATTTTAGCTTGAAATTAAGGGGCTTCTTTAACCCCTTTCTAGAGACGCTGCTACTTTTCCCCAACCCAGTTTGAAATTGACTCGCTGGAAAACCTGGTCCGAGAAATGTCCCTTAAGAAACTCGCCCTTCCCATTCCCCCAAATGGCCCCTGGCAAAGTTTTCTTCTATTGGCACTGCACAGAAAGAAAGAAAGAAAAAAAAAGCAATCATTATTCCATTTGCTCTGATCTATTCTTAAAGGCGAATCAGTTTAAATAGTATGGTAATTATGAGTTTCCTTAGTAAAAGAAAATAACACAGGTTTGTTGGGAAACATTTTGTTTTGTGTCTATCTTAGTTTGGTTGGTTGGGGGGGGGGTGAGGGCAAAGGAAGGGGGTTTAATACTTGATTCAATAATCAGAGGTCTGTTTCCAGTCCACAGATTAAAATCCTGACAGCAACACTGAGCTATAGCTGGCAAACCCAGAGGACCAGAGAATTTTATTCTCTGGCTATACTGAAAACTGAAATTCTAGGTTCAAATTCTGTTCTCAATTACATAGTTGTAAATCCAGATTAACACCAATAAAATCAATGGGGTTACTCCAGATTTATCCTGTGTTTTAAAAAAAAAAGAAACGTTGACTCTTAAGGCTTGTCCATATACAAAAGCTTTAATGATTTAACTGAATATTTTAGAAATTGGTGTTGTTAAATTGGTGCAGACTTCTGTTGTGGATACTTTTAAATGGGTTTCTTAAATTGATAAGAACTCTTTCTAACCCAATTGAGTTGAACATTTTTAGGCCTAAAATCTTGTCTGAACACAGAAGCTACAAGGTTCTTTTTGTCTACACTTGAAAATTTGCTGAAGTAGCTATTCCAGAATAATTATTTTGGTATAACCAAAATATCCCCAGAATAAGAGTGCCCTTTTACAGTTTAGCTTAATCCATCATGTGGACAGTGCTCCAGAGTAAAATTTACTTTATTACAGAATAAAAAGCAGGGGGAAAAACAAAATAAAATTTCTTTTACTCTGGAATACTGTCCACACAGAGAGCTATTCCCGAATATTCCAGAACAATTTATTCCACAATAGCTGTTCTTGTCAATTTCCCCATGTAGACAAGGCCTAGGTAAAAAAAAAAAAAAAAGAAAAAAAAAAGGCTAGTGTAGACACCCAGTATGTCTACTTCGCATTACACAGCTATGCCAAGATGGTCCCCTAGTATAGATGCAGCCCTACACCAAGAAAAGGAGTTTTTCTGTCAGAAAAAAGCATCATTCTGTCAACATAACTGCATCTACACTGGGGGTTTTGTTGGCAAAAGTTTTTTCACACCTCTGACCAAAATAGCTATGCCAACACAACTTTTAAGTGTAGACCAAGCCAGTGAAGGGCTTTTCACTCCAGTTAAGCTAACTCGGTGTAGTTCGTGATTACAAACATGCCCAGGATTTATACTGGTTTAACTAAATAAATTTAAAAGAATACCTTAAATTAAACCAGAGCAACTTTCCAGTACAGACAAGCCCTTAGTTTGAAATCTAGACTTCATTTCTGCATATCTACACAGAAGCTCATGCTAAGTACTGCATTAATTTATGGAATTACAAAAATGGCAGACAAATACAGCATTTCAGTTTCTAAAAGAAATAATTTAAGCTTTTTTTTTTTTTTTTTAGAAAAGTCAAAGCAGAATTAATCACCTTCAGAATTAATCACCTGCAAATTTTTTATTTTACAAAACAACACTATTAGAGCAATGCAAGAAGTCTATCTGAGGGAGGAAGGTGAAATTCCTATCTATCAAAACCCTAAAAACTGATTTTTATTTTATATTTTGTAAATCTGAAGAAAGGGAAAAGTTGGATGAGGGCTTGGAACTTGGGTAACAAGTTTCTACTCAGGAGACACTTTCATAACAACAAATAATAATAAGCATTATAAGCCCCCTGAAAAGCAATGTCAGCCCCAGTCTTGCAATGAGCTTCATGTACACAGACCCCCATGCCCGCACAGCATCCCACTGATTTAAAAGGGGCTCTGCACAGGTGCTGAGGGTAATGCCCAAGTTATGTAGTGCTTCATTCAGCCAGTCTTCCCACTAACTACAACAGAGAGTGACCACATAAGCAGTGAAGGATCAAGCTGTACAAAAAGTATATGATGATGCAAATGTAAAGGAACATCCTAACACATAATTGTCACATTTTCATTTGAAAACGTTTTGCCTTCTGTTACAACTTACACCCCAAAAATTACTAAACTGAAATCAATGGGACAACTACATTAGCAATAAGGGATCACAGGATCAGGCCCTTATTTAAATGCGTTAATGGAAATTCTTCACGGTATAGACCAGGGGTAGGCAACCTATGGCACGCATGCCGAAGGCGGCACGCGAGCTGATTTTCAGTGGCACTCACACTGCCCGGGTCCCGGCCACCGGTCCGGGGGTCTCTGCATTTTAATTTAATTTTAAATGAAGCTTCTTAAACATTTTAAAAACCTTATTTACTTTACATTCAACAATAGTTTAGTTATATATTATAGACTTATAGAAAGAGACCTTCTAAAAACGTTAAAGTGTATTACTGGCACGCGAAACCTTAAATCAGAGTGAATAAATGAAGACTCGGCACAGCACTTCTGAAAGGTTGCCTACCCCTGGTATAGACCATGTGTCTTGTAAGGTTTTGTGTGCATTTATGAGTTAAGTAATTAACATTGCACATTAAATTAATATTTCTATTTATACCAACTTTTCTTTAAAACAGTTTTCTGTAAAATTTTGAAAATAAAAATTGCTTTCCCTTCATCATTTGACAAATACTGACTCCACCTGCATTACTTTTCTATTGCAATATGGTAGAACCTCAGAGTTACAAGCACCTCGGGAATAGAGGTTGCTCGTAACTCTGAAATGTTTGTAACTTTGAACAAAAAGTTATGGTTGTTCTTTCAAAAGTTTACAGCTGAACATTGACTTAATACAGCTTTGAAACTTTACTATGCAGAAAAAAATACTGCTTTTAACCATTTTAATTTAAAAGAAACAAGCACAGAAACAGTTTCTTTACCTTATCAAATCTTTTTTTTAAATCCTCCCCCCCCCTTTTTTTTTTTTTTAAGTAGTTTACATTTAACACAGTACGCTAGAGTATTGGGGTTTTTTTCTTCTATGCTGCCTGATTGCGTACTTCCAGTTCCAAACGAAGTGTGTGGTTGACTGGTCAGTTCGTAACTCTGGTGTTCATAACTCTGAGGTTCTACTGTATAACTCATCATATTTTTCAGTGGTTTGACTTGAGTTTTTGTACCAGTGTCTGAGATCTACAACGACGTACACGTTGGTAGGCCATCTTCAATTCATTCTGAGATTCCTACCTCTTCCCCTTGCCACCCAAACCAAAAAGTGACATCTTCAAAAAAAGCAGCACCAGCAGCTGGACAATACGAGTAACTTCACACTCCTGCACAGAATCATTTTAATCACAGCTGTTGATTAGCTGATTTAGATCCTCCAACGCAAGGGCTTGATCCTATGGCCCTTACTCAATTAAACCAGTAGGACAACTTGTGATTAAAAGACATATGACTGGGCTGCTAGTCAATTTTACTCAACAGTAGGCTTTGTGAATAAAGTTCTTCTGGAAAGAAGTGATACTATTTTTCTTCAGCAGCTGCCAGCCTGAACCTTAAAGAAAAGACAAGATGAGACATATAGAAAGACAATGGAAGTGAAATAAAAATAAAAATGAAAAGACTGACAAACAATAAAAGAAAGAGAAAGAGAAGAGAAAAAGGAACCCAAAACCTTCATCTATTTTCAAATCTCATTAGGAAGTATCTTTTCCCCCTCGTGTATTTTAACTTCTTTTCTCCCTTTATTCTTATTTGAACTTTATCAGAGGGGTAGCCATGTTTGTCTGTATCCACAAAAACAGCATGCCCAAATAAATCTATTAGTCTTTAAGGTGCTACCGGACTCCTCGTTGTTTTTATTTGAACTTTGTAACTCTTATTTAACTTTAAAGATTTTGGAATGTTATTTTATAGCACCCAGGGAGAGCACACACAAGAAAAAAAAGATATGGCCCCTGCCCCAAATTGTTTCATGTCTAAAATGTAGACTGTAATCTATCAGTGAAAATGAAAAAAAATAGAAAGGAGATGGGGTTTACAGCAGTGTCACTTGATTATCATAGTCTAGGCATGTGTACAATTTGGTGATAGAGTTTATAATAAAAACAATATATTAAAAGGTACCCTGAATGCAACAGACAGTTGTCATTCAGACAAAACTCCAATGTTTTCAAAACTTTTACTGACACACTATTTTCTAGCTCTTTGACTTCATAGGGTCACAGAGTCCAAGGCCAGAAGGGACCATTGTGATCATCTATACCAGTGGTTCTCAAACTTTTGTACTGGTGACCCCTTTCACATAGCAAGCCTCTGAGTGCGACCCCTCCCCCTTACAAATTAAAACACTTCATATATTTAACACCATTATAAATGCTGGAGGCAAAGCGGGGTTTGGGGTGGAGGCTGACAGCTCGCAACCCCCCATGTAATAACTTCATGACCCCCTCAGGGGTCACGACCCCCAGTTTCAGAACCCCTGATCTATTCTGACCTCCTGTTTAACACAGGACATAGCACTTTCCCAAAATAGTTCCTAGAGCATATTTATCAGTTCGAGTTTTACCTGAATATGCACTCAACATTCAACACTACATTTGTATTGTACGAAAAGGAGAAAGGGAGGAAGCAGCAAAGGAGATCAAAAGAATTTTCATCTTAAGTTTTGATATTCTACTAAAATGTAGAGGCGGGTTACCATTTAGTAGCCTACTAGACTACTATGCTACTAATCCATTTGTTCCTCCTCTCTCAGTAAATACAGCTTCTCTGTTAACTGACAAAAAAGTGATAACAGACCAGGGGGAATAATCATACTTTTGAAAATTAATTTTAATTACCGAATAAAAATATATTTAGTATCCAAATGAAATTCCCCACATAGTTACAATCCTGACATAGATCACATTTTGGGCCCAGCACAGGTCGGTACTATCCTTTAGAGTCAAGGAGTGCATTTCATGTATTAATTATATACGCATGGTAACATAACAACATGTGTGATTTAAAGCCATTAAATTTGGATACATTTCTAGTGAGCATGTCATTAATCAGAATTTAAAACAGTAACAAGGTGCAGGCTCAGGAACAGCAATAGCTCTCTAAATACAAAAGGGCCAAATTCCGCCCTATGACAGTGATTTCAATGGTCCTGGAGTAGCACAGAATATGTCAGGTTAAAATAAGGTTCGTTATTTCAATTAAATAAAACATTCTCAACAAGCAGGGAACTAGTTGTATCACAGACACCCCATTGTGGTTTGGTAGTGTACTTTTCAGGGTTTTCCAAACATTGCAAAGCTTTAAATTTGGTGCTAGATTGCACAAAGCTTGCAGTTTCCCTTACCCACTCCTAACACAAACATCCTATCTGGTACTAATTGTAAACTACCAGAGCTGGGTCATACATAGTAATGCTTTCCCACAGAACCACTGTGACAGTGACAAGGATCTTGTGATCTGTGTCAGTTTTACACTGCTGCTAGTGCTGCTGCGGGGAAGCTCCTCTGTGCAAAAGCACAGCACGCATAGTGCTAATTAAAGTTACTTGGTGCTCCAGAAGGGGGGAAATAAAGCAAGGGGGAGGGGAATAAACGCAAGAGGGAGTTTAAATACCAAGTGAAAGGAAAGAGGAAAAGGAGAAAAAGAGATGGAATAAACAGGCTAAACCTAGGACCGCAATAGGGGAGTGAATCTTGCTTACAATAATTGTTAACAGTGGGTTCCCCTCAACTGACGCTGAATGGTTTATCTGTTAGCATAGATAGGGCAAGACTATTTTGAACACTGCTACAGAAAGCATGATGGAGACCCCAGTGGAACATGGTGTCTGCCGCCATTTCTTCAATGCTGTTGAAAACATCATTGTCCAGATTACACTAGCAGGTAAAAAGAACAGGAGTACTTGTGGCACCTTAGAGACTAACAAATTTATTTAGTCTCTAAGGTGCCACAAGTACTCCTGTTCTTTTTGCTGATACAGACTAACACGGCTGCTACTCTGAAACCTGTCACTAGCAGGTAAGCAGCTGACCTTTTTTCCAATACCACTTGAGATGGAGTGGTAAGGGGGAGCCATTTCTGACAACCATTATCAACAACAGATCATTTTCTAGCCTATGTGGAACTAGAGAGACTAATGACAACTGGATTAGCTACCATAGGGTTAGTGGCAAGAAAAGGGTAGCAGGGAATAAGACTTTCCCATAAAAATATTATAAGCCTTTTCCCCATCAAAATCAATACAGAAGGCGAATCCCTTCCAACAGAGTGAAGGTACAGCATAACATTTCATGTTCTAATATCTGAGGGGAAAAAAAGTTTGGGTTTTCAGCATTAGCTTCCTGTCCTTGGTTAGTTTAATTTAAAATCAACTTAATTTTAAAATACTTTAAAATTATTTTAAAACATTTACATTAAAGGAAAGCAAAGAAAAATTGACAAGATAGAGTAATTAAGCCATTGGTAAATACATACCACAAAATATAGTCAAAAAGCTTACATCTCCAAATGGTTTACAATTAAATTTACATAGCTCTGTAAGGCCCCGTCCAGACTACCCGCCCGGATCGGCGGGTAGACATCGATCTAGCGGGGATGGATGTATCGCGTCTCGTCTGGGCGCGATACATCGATCCCCGACCGCGCTACTTCGGACTCCGTAACTCCTGCAGGGCGAGCGGAGTTCGCGGAGGCGACGGGGGAGCCGCGGCCGTCGATCCCGCGCTGCTAGGACGCGAGGTAAGAGCGGGAAATTCGAAATAAGATACTTCGACTTCAGCTACGCTATTCTCGTAGCTGAAGTCGCGTATCTTATTTCGATCCCTGCCCCTAGTGTGGACCAGCCCTAAGTATACACAGTGTTGAAACACTTAAGATCTAAAGAACCTTGTCCC
Source organism: Platysternon megacephalum (assembly GCA_003942145.1). Lineage (NCBI taxonomy): Eukaryota > Metazoa > Chordata > Testudines > Platysternidae > Platysternon > Platysternon megacephalum. The sequence goes on from QXTE01000720.1 coordinate 91,248, forward strand.
AAATAACTTATTCCCTCTACAGACAAGTACAAACAACAAAGATCAGGGCACCTATTGTTCATTTATGAAAATATCAATATTTTCATCATCTTAAAAAGCTCTGAAAGAAAATATTTAACATTTTTAACTAGAATATTGTAATACTGCATGAGAACATGAAATTGAAACTAACTACTCATAAAACAGTCTAGTTCAGGGGTCGGCAACCTTTCAGAAGTGGTGTGCCGAGTCTTCATTTATTCACTCTAGTTTAAGGTTTCGCGTGCCAGTAATACATTTTAACATTTTTAGAAGGTCTCTTTCTATAAGTCTTTAATCTATAACTAAACTATTGTTGTATGTAAAGTAAAGAAGGTTTTTAAAATGTTTAAGAAGCTTCATTTCAGAGTAAATTAAAATGCAGAGCCCACCGGACCGGTGGCTAGGACCTGGGCAGTGTGAGTGCCGCTGAAAACCAGCTCGCGTGCCGCCTTCGGCACGTGTGCCATAGGTTGCCTACCCCTGGTCTAGTTTCACCCCGAGACACTGTGTCTTCACTGGCAAAAAGAGGTTATTTTTCAATGACTGAGAAGCCCTCTTAAAACTAGTTTAAAAAAGCACACTAACATATATGAAGCTGTATTAGTTGGCCATGTTAAAGGCTAGAGGGACCCTAGGCTACAGCACACCCAGCTCACATAACTTCACATGTGTCAGCCTGAATTCATGGCTTAGTCTAGACTAACATTTAAAGGCATGTTGTTAAATTGTGTTAGCTGGCTTGATGAAACTGACAAATACCTTCTAAAACTCCAGTCAAAATAAGGCAAGTTATACTTTATCTTGTACTAGAGTGGCCAAGTTAGGCTGTGTCTACACTGCCACTTTCAGCACTAAAACTTTATTCATTCAGGGGTGTGAAAAAACACACCCCTGAGCGACAAAAGTTTTAGCGCTGAAAAGTGCCAGTATAGACAGCACTTTATCGCCAGGAGCCGCACTCCCAGCTATAAAGCTACCACCCCTTGTTCGGGGTGGAGTTTTTTTGTTGTTGTTTTTTGTTTTTTAAAATCGCCAGGAGAGCTCTCCTCCGGCGATAAAGCATGTCCACGCTGCCCACGTCACAGTGCTGCCGTAGCCGCACTGCAACATGGGCAGTGTAGACATACCCTTAGAGCAGGGGTCAGCAACCTCTGGCACGCGGCTCGCCAGGATAAGCACCCTGGCGGGCCGGGCCAGTTTGTTTACCTGCCGCGTCGGCAGGTTCGGCCGATCGCGGCAGGTAAACAAACTGGCCTGGCCCGCCAGGGTGCTTACCCTGGCAAGCCGCGTGCCAGAGGTTGCCGACCCCTGCCTTAGAGTCTTTAACTCCATCAGTTTAGTACATGTTAAAGGCAGCGTTCCTTGCTTACACTAGATTTTTAACACACGTCAATTAACACATACTAACATCACACCTTAAATCTTAGTCTAGACAAGGCCTTAAACTAACAATATTGAGAAAACACACACACACTTTTTTGCCCATCAAGACAGTACCCAAGATGAGTAAAATCCAAAAACAGACAGCACAAATGTTGAAAAGTAAGTGAGATTTCAAAAATATTTTCTGTTTTCTTTACATTTAATTCTAAATAAACTAAATCCTTATTAAAGACACCTGATTCATAAGCCTGGAGATTGAAGTCCCTTGCTTGGAAACACAACGGATACATAAACCAATATCAACAAAAGCTTCTCCGCACTACTCTACCAGCGTGTCCTAATCCTTTTGTAGATACAGAGAATATAGAGTACTTAAGTCACTACACCAAATTTGAATAATGTAAAGGGCTATTAATACCACAGGTAAGAGCACACTTCAGTAGATATGATTGTGCAGTCAGCCTTTGTGAACCGGTGCCCTGATATCTGTCTCAAAACTTGTGTCTCAAGTGAACTAAGTCCCTTTACAATAGATGCTAATGATTTGGCCTGCACAATAGTTTAGGGCCAGGTTGTGAGATTATGGCACAGGCCCACAAAGGACAAAGTCACACCACCAGAAATCAGATCCCCAAGAGGTCCTGCCCCCTCCTCACTTTCAGAGAGGCTTACACCTCAAGCTGTATTAGCTGGCAAAAGTCCCTGCACTACCAGAGAGTGCAAGGAAGGAGTACCACTGTGGTTTCCCACTGTTCAAGGGCACATGGAAGGGAAGAAGCAGCTCTCAACTCTCCTCCCAAGTTATGCCCCAGAGCAAGGTCCAGCCACAATCTGACCCTTAATGTTACATAAAAGATTTTAGAAGTATATTTTATTGACAAGAACTTTCCTTACAGAACATTTATTTTATTAATTTGTTTTTCACAGTTTTTGGACTCAATCACCTTCTTCTACAGTTTTCCCTATGAGATACAGGTAGAAAAGCCTGCTGGAAACCCCACAAGTTAAAATCCTTCTTAGTCACCTTCCCATTCTCTTCTCAAGAATAAATCTCTAACTTTGCAAGGGTTGTGGTCTGGAAATTCACTGGAGCATTAAACAGAGAAGCTAAATCATACCCACACAGATTCTGGAGTTGTAGCTTGGATAGCTGGAACCTCGGGTGCTTTCTGGCTTGGTTACTCCACCCCCTCCCTGGTACCACAGCTCCCTGAAGAGCTATGCTGCTATGAGCTCTCTCTCCCACGCTTATGCCCTACAGGCCAGAGAAGCATTAACTCTTGCACAGTGTTTCCCCAGCAGGATGAAAGCAGAACTGATGAGGATCATGTCAGTTTCATTCTACTGCTGCTAGAAAACACTGGGCAGGCAGAGTGGTACAGGTGCTGTGGCAGTATTGTCAACTCCAAGCATTCAAATATAAAAGTCAGGCCACACAAAAAATATGGGATTGACGTAAAAATAATTAATTTTTAAAAATAAATGCTGGGTACTTTTATTTGCATACTGATTTTGAAGCCCCTAGGATTCTTATTTTTAAATTCTTCTCCTCCACCCTGAGATCTAGATACATTTTTCTTTTTTAAATGAAAGCTGAGATTCTCAAGCAAATCACAGAGCTCCAGGAGGAGGGGTTTTAAGAAAGATACCAAATATTTTGAGTTGGCAACATGGCTATTCGGGGGGTTCGGGGGGTGTCGTTGGGGAGAACAAAAAAAGGGGGATATGAAAAAAGTAAAGCATAAAAGAGAAGAAAAGAATGGGGGAATTAGGAGGGAGGGAATTAGTGAAAGGAGAAGCAGCTGAACTGATAGTCTAGTGGAAGTAAATATTATTCATTCTATCTATTTAAATGTGTTTCCATTTGCTCCTATCTTAAACTCCATACATTTAAAAATAACTACAATCATTCAATTTTGTTAAGTGTATGAAAAAACTTCCTGAACAATAAAACTTTCCTAACGATTAATACAGCCATCAATGTAGTTTCCAACATAGTTTCCATGCTGCCAGCCCTTTCGCATTTTGACCAGAGGGCATGAAGTCTGAGCATCATGGATGATCACAGCTGCCGTGGGTATCACATGGGGAGAGCAGCCATTGTTTCAGTAAAGCAGGTCCCAAACCATTTAGTCATGTATAGGTCAAACAAAACAACCTGTATCTCACCCAGAAGTCTACTGGCAGCCAGTGAAGATCATAAAGCAGAGGTATAATGTGCTTTCGGCGTGAAACACTGCTGCTTAAATGAACCATCTCATTCTGCATTAGCTGAACTTTCCAGATGGAAGTAGTTTGAAACCAAGTTCAAACTCTGGCTTTGCTGGGAAGAGGACCACTGCAACGGTAGCTCACTTAGGCCATGACTTCACTGACAAAAAACGGCCCATTTTTTCCAACAAGTATCTGCCATTTGTTAGCTATGCAGGTGTACAATCCTAGTGGAGACATGGCACTATAGTTTTACCATGAGGTAGCTAGGCAAGGTCAACCATGGGTGGGATTTAGTGTTGACTTCACTTAGCTACCTTGTGGTAAAAACTACAGTGCCTTGTCTCCACTAGGATTTTACAGCAGAATAATTAATGCAAGTTAGTTATCATGCTGAGGAAAAAAAACACCTTTTTTTGCAGTGGACATAGCCTTAGGCTCCAATATTGCAAACATTAGGCAGATGTTTAACGTTGCTCATATGAGCAGCTTCACTGACCTCAACAAGTCTACTGCCAAGAGTAAATTTTTGCTCATAGAATCATAGAATACCAGGGTTGGAAGGGACCTCAGGAGGTCATCTAGTCCAACCCCCTGCTCAAAGCAGGACCAATCCCCAACTAAATCATCACAGCCAGGGCTTTGTCAAGCCTGACCTTAAAAACCTCTAAGGAAGGAGATTCCACCACCTCCCTAGGTAACCCATTCCAGTGCTTCACCACCCTCCTAGTGAAAAAGTTTTTCCTAATATCCAACCTAAACCTCCCCCACTGCAACTTGAGACCATTACTCCTTGTTCTGTCATCTGGTACCACTGAGAACAGTCTAGATCCATCCTCTTTGGAACCCCCTTTCAGGTAGTTGAAAGCAGCTATCAAATCCCCCCTCATTCTTCTCTTCTGCAGACTAAACAATCCCAGTTCCCTCAGCCTCTCCTCATAACTCATGTGCTCCAGCCCCCTAATCATTTTTGTTGCCCTCCGCTGGACTCTTTCCAATTTTTCCACATCCTTCTTGTAGTGTGGGGCCCAAAACTGGACACAGTACTCCAGGTGAGGCCTCACCAATGTCGAATAGAGGGGAANTGCAGATCACCCCTAAAAGTTTGCATGATCAGAAGCTTGGGCATGGAAGGGAATGCCATATATGGATCTTTAGTCACCCCCCTCAGGCCAACTGAAGGGATAGTGTAGACAGGTTATGGAGGAAGCCGCTTCCAAGTCCTTGTCAGCAGGAAGGTGCGTCACCGTGATACAGAGCCAGACAGAAAATAACAGGAAAATAAACAGAGTCCTATGAGCCCTCACTAAGCTCTCATACAAAAAAGGAGGAAGAGAGAAACTAAGGATGTGGCAGCAGAGAAGATGCACACTAACAAGGGGAAAGACAGGCAGAAATAAGGGAGGGAACATAATCTTATGAAAAACACCTTTTCTTTTTGGGATGTCATGTGGTGATTAGATATCACAGTCATGGGTAGGATATAAAAATCACTAAGAGGAAGAAGTAAATTGCTTCTTCGTTCAATTTCTTCCTGATACCAGCTAATTAAGACACCTATCAAGTTTACTTTTATCATTAAAGAAACCTCAAAAAAGCATCCTCACACTTTTGGAATAGCCCCTTTTAAAAGACAAGACAGGAGGGTCCCAATCAACAAAAATTAGAATCTTGATAAGAAGCATTATATTGCATAGTAGCACTTGCATACAGTGTTGGGATGGCTTGCAATAAGGTGTGGGTTGTTTTTTTTTAAATACATTTTGAATTAAAGAAGAGAGATAAATATGCAAAGAGCAAAAATATTTTGAACTGAGCTAGGTCTAACCTTTACTTGTTTTATTATACCTACGTACTGTAGCGCACATAGTTGATTATAAAAGAGTTCCCAAAACAGTGGACACTACTCACTAATATGCACTATTTATACTACAGCATTGCAATTTTTTTAATCAAATAACTCAACAAATACAACATGGCTCAGAATTATAGGAACTTCTCCAAAGTTCCTTAGAAGCTGCAATCTCAAAGTACCATGTGACTGAGTTAAAGAACAACTCACATGTTTCAGTCTGAGTGCATTACTCATCATTGTCTATGTTTTTAAACGGATGTCCTGAAATTTAAAATTATATTTCTACTCTATCCAGTTTAAATTTATTTTACAAGAAAGCACTAGTGCTCTTAGAAACTCATTTCCAGAGTGATCACTGCAGCAAATGTCAAAACTGATTTTTTATTACATCATCTGATGAACTAAGCAATGACTGAACCACAATATGAATGGTGATGCCTCATTCCATCTCTCTAGTAACTGCAGTGAAAAATCCAAAGCATATTGTTAGATTTAAATAGTTCAGGAGATAATTATTGAAATACAGTAGAAACCTGCTCATTTGTACTAATGACTGGGAGGCCTCCATTGCATGTTACTTACTAATTCAGTTCAGTAAGTGAGCAAACTATAAAAAGGCAAAGACACTGTATCACAAAATGTTTTGTTATTTTGACAAATGTAGTATAGTTTTAATAACTGATGATATTTCATAATGTATTAATAAATGTACCACGGTATATTTGTTAGTATAACTTGAAGAAGTCTGGCATTTTCCTAAAGAATCTCCCATGTCATAGGATACATGGTGAAATGATGGTCTTGTGGCTGTATCAAAGACTGGAAGTCAGGAGACTGGGGCCTGGTCTATACCTAAAACTTAGGTCAACCTGGCTACATAACTCTGGGCTGTGAAAAATTTCACACTCTAGCCAATGTAGTTAGGTTGACCTAACCCCTGCTACAGATGCCACTAGATCAATGTACCACCTCTCAATGAGGTGGATTTACTACAGCACTGGAAAAACCCCTTCTGTTGCTGTAGTAAGTGTCTACACTACAGCAGCATAGCCACAGTGGGGCAGCTATGCCACTGCAACACTTGTAGTGCAAACATACCCTGGGGTTCTATTCCTACTTCTGCCACAGTCTTCCTTTGTGACCAAGGGGCTAACACGTCCCTTTTTCACAGGGTGTTGGAATGCCTAATCCAGGTGTAGTCAATAGCCAGACTGCGGGCCAAATCCAGACTGCCAGACACATTTGAACAGACGGCGAAATCTTTTTATTTACTTATACTTACGTCGCCTGTTGCTGCCTTTGACCACCAGTACTGACAGCTCGGGCTGTGAAAGGCAGCAACAGGTGATGTAAGTGCAGGGCTGATTGCCAGAGCCCCACTGCCATGGGGCTGACGAAGCTCTGGGCTGTCAGTGCCCCACAATGCCCCACATTGTCAGTTAAATTGGTGGAAGTGCTCCTGGTGAGGACACGTGCCGCCGACAGGGGGGTGCATAGTGTGGACACGAAAAACCGCAGTAATTACTGCAGTGGCTGAACGTTGACCTAACTTAGGTCGACTTAATTTTGTAGTGTAGACTTGCCCTTATTATTATCGTTATTGTGGTGTGAAAAATGTTCCTCTGGAGTCTGGATCTTGACTTTACCTTGACCAAGAAATTTAGACCTTGATAAAAAATTTACTATTCCTGCCCTAACCCCTTAATGTCTGTCAACCTCCTTGAGATACTTGAGAAGAGGTGCTGTAGAAGCTCAACATATTACTACACATTCAATAAACAGTTAATGATGTTAACTACAATTTCAAAGATTTAATAACACATCATTTCAAACAACCCAAACTTTCCAAACTATGGAAATAATAAACCACGATTACATAAATAACTCTGGTCCCAACCTTAACACCAAATTCATTCACACATACAAATAAAAACAATTTACACTAATACGCATCCTAACAACTCTGCTCATGAAACAAAACAGTTACAAAACCACCAACATATACAACGATCTTCTTATTCATCCACTACACAAGTTCCACTCATAACTGAGAATCAAAATCTTAGATCCTTAAGTCTTATCCATGCAATGGATGCACAAAGTTTGGCCTTCCACCCATACAAGGATTCCACACTTGTCAGACAGCAGTCCTGGCTTCCCCCATGTTGCTCTGCAACTCCTACATTTTTAAAATATATATTTATAAGTTACACATTTAAAAAAAAATAATGTTACAATGTAAATGTTCATACATTTACAAATGTAAAAAAGCCCAAGTAAGGCAGGGGAAATCAGGGGTCTGAATGGTACATCAAGTGGAGGGCAGGGGATGAGCCAAAGAAACATAGCTAAGCTACAAAGAGAAAATGTAGAATTGCATTACGGCTCTTCTGAAACTGACGTGGATATCATTAAATGCTGGCTTACCTTGACGCAGACTGCAGTCAAACTAATGAAAAAGATTCTTAAATAATTATTTTCTGGCAAACATTCTGTGCTTGTGTGTCTGAAAAACTATCTGCATATGTGAAAACTTGGACTTTTGAAAACCTACTGCTGCGAACGTGGGCCAAAATAAGTAATAATTCAAATAATTTTAAATTAAGTAGCATGCATAAACATTTTTAATCAAACACTTTTCGAAGTCTCTGGAAAAGATCTTTTCAGACCCTATTTTAAGCATACCCATTACAAAGTAAATAGATAAAAATCTGTTACTCCAATCAAAAGTTAGATAAATGTTGAAAACAGGGTTTAGAACAGGGGTAGGCAACCTATGGCACGTGTGCCGATTTTCAGTGGCACTCACACTGCCCGGGTCCTGGCCACCGGTCCAGGGGGCTCTGCATTTTAATTTAATTTTAAATGAAGCTTCTTAAACATTTTAAAAACCTTATTTACTTTACATACAACAATAGTTTAGTTATATATTATAGACTTATAGAAAGAGACCTTCTAAAAACGTTAAAATGTATTACTGGCACACGAAACCTTAAATTAGAGTGAATAAATGAAGACTCGGCACACCACTTCTGAAAGGTTGCCGACCCCTGGTTTAGAAGGAAAGCCTGGACACAGCTTATCTATGGAGTCACAACTATCACCACCATAACGAATCCTCACTGCAGGATTTGGCTACTAAATCTTTACTATGAAGTGGCAAAACACTTTTGTACTAATTACAGTGTGGGCAGATTAACAAAGTTCTACTGTATAAAACTACTTCTCAAAAGTCTTACTGCACCTACACAGTATTATTCTTACAACTTTTCATGGATATCCAGCTGTTAATACAAGCTCAACAAGACCAAAACTGAGTTCTTGATCTTTATCACCAACCTTCTCCCCTTTTATGGACAACACCACCACCATCACATGGATGTCATCCTTAACTAAGACCCCTTTCCAGACCCATACATAAAGGTCATGTTTTGCTGCTTTCTTCTGCGCAATCTCAGCAAGATCCAGCCTTTCCTCTCCTTCCACATAGCTAAAACTCTTTTCCAGGCCTTCATCATTGTTTCTCAGCAATCACAACCTCCTCCTCCTCCTCCTCCTCTCTTGCCTTGACAAATACAATCTTGCCACCTCTTAAATACATACCAAAGGCCACTGCAAAAATCATCTTCCTAACTCACTGCTTTGAACACATCATCCTTCTCTTTCCATCCTTCCATGGGCACCCTCTTTTCCACCACATCAAGCACAAACTACTTGCCTTCACTTTAAGGCCCTTCATGGATATTCTGTCTCTACCTAAATCCTGCCATTACTCCTGCAATAGTACCTTTAATTGTCAGTTTGTCAAATTTTCAGACAAATACCATCATATTCTATCCGATGTCACCCCATATGCATGGAAGAAGATCTCTGTAAAAATACTTGAGGTCACTACATTACTCCCTTTAAATTTCTCTTTAAAATCCACTTTATACCTTGATGTCTACAAAACACTTGACAATGGCTAGGCACCACTGCTTATTTCGCTGTTCATAACAGCCTCATTGTTCTTGTATGCTCTCATCACTCCAATCTCCTTGTCCTATCCACCTGCTGTCTTGTCTTAAATTTAGATTGTAAAGTCATTTGGGTGAGTACCATCTTTGTGTTATATGTCTAGACAGTGTCTAACACAATGGGGTCATGGCCTCTAGGTGCAACCATAATTATAGCAGAGCAAGAGCTCCATAGTTACGGTTAAGAACAGCTTTCTGTTTAAATCTCAACTCTTTTAAGTCCTCTAAAATCTGTACAGTGAATCAGATTGCCCTGAAATTTGGTGTACCTCACAAAGGAATAAGGTTTTGTTAGTGATCCAAATGGTGAGGTCCAGGATGTAATCATGTTGCCAGCAAGCAGAGTGGAAAGCTGATTGCTATTTGGATCAAAGACCAGTTGCAGACCTTCCGCAGACATCCTGTCCGAAAGGTCTTTACTATCAGCTTCATAACCCCATATAGTGTGGTGCTGTTAAAATCACCAATGTATAGGGCTGGGATTAGTGCTCTTGGGAGTGCTGGCTTCAGTCATTTTGAATTAGGGGCTTTATACACGTTGTGCAGCTCCCCTATCCTGATAGCAGTTGTGTAGGTGGCTTCTTTTTCAGTTGGGGGAAAACATCAAAATCCATGATGGTGTTCTTCACGTATATGGCCAGGCCATATTTCAGATAGTAGTGGCTAGTCGTGAGGTTGTAACCATGGATATAGTAGCAGCTGGCCTGCTGATCATTAGAGACATGGGTTTCTTGGAGTGTCAGGACACCAGCGTTATGCCAGATGCTCACACTTCGTCTGGGAAAGATCCTCAGTGTTAGGTTCTGGAACAAGGATCCTCCAACTTATCTGGTGTGTACCTGAAGAGGACTATTATGGTGGCTTGAGTTGTTGCTCTGAAGACCGGGAGGTCGTTAATTGATGTTCGATCACAAGGTCACAGATTTGTATATGCAGATGACCTTGCCCTGGCAATGCAAACAGCCACCTTCAGCGACATCAAGTCCACCTTGAACAGGACCTAAGCACCATGGAGGAATATTTATGGAAATGGAGGCTCAAGCCAAATCCCCACAAAACAACAGTCACTGCATTCCATCTTGATAACAGAAACGCTAAGTGCACCCTGAAAGTGACTTTCTGTGGCAACACTGTGCGACATGACCCCACTCCGACCTATCTCAGAGTGAAGCTGGATCACACGCTAACCTTCCATGACAATCTGAAGAAGGCAGCTGCCAAGATAAAGACAATGGTCAACCTGGTCCAGAAACTGGAAAGCATAAGCTGGGAATCATCAGCGTTACAGATGTCAGTGATGGCCCTTGTGTACTCTGTTGCTGAGTACTGTGCCGGCCTGGTGTAGGCCAGAAGTAGCCATACTCGACTTGGCGTCCAACTAAACACTGCAATGCAGTGCATCACTGGAACCCTCAAGTTGACCCCAACACTTTGGCTGCCAGTGCTGTCGCATATTGCTCCCCCATACATTCACCGCAATGCCACAATCCTTTGGCAATTCCAGAGATTCGTGGAAAATGAACATCTTCCCATCCACCAGGACCACAACAACGTCCCTCACCACTGCTTGAAGTCATGTAAGCCGTTTTGGACCCACACATTTAACTTTCAACAATGCAACTTCAATCCTGGATGAAGCTTGGAAAGCAGAATGGAGTTCACAAGAAGTCACAAATAAACACTTTGTGAAAGAACCAATGCAGAATAATTATTAATAAAAATAATAAATAATAATAAAAATATTATTATTATTATATTATTATTAGAAGATCCCTGGCTTCGATCTCCCACAAAGCTCATGGGCAACCCTAAACTGTATCAATGCAAATCATGGCAGATGCGGATACTTGCTGCACAAATGGAAAATTAAAGACTCTCCAGCATGCAACTGTAGTCACCCAGAACAGACCATAGAACATATGAACACTCAATGCCCAATTCACAAATACAAAGAAGGCACCACAGCAATACACTCTGCTACTCCAGACGCAATTATCTGGCTTAACCATCTAAATGTAAAATTATAGTTGTTGCTCTACATTTACATCAGCCATATAAAGAAGTAGTGATCTGAATTTGACCAAAGGGTCCCAAGATACAGCCCCCAGGGGAAAAAAAAGACTTTCCTTAAAGTTGATAGATTCTGTCAACCTTTTTTTTTGTTTGTTTCCCCACCTCACAAACAGAGATCAAATCAGGGCTCAGAATCAGATCATTTCACCAGGACCTAAATCACTCGAGGGTTGGTTCAGCCCTTTGGGTGAAATCAAATTAAAACATTATTTCAAAAATATTTTGCTTCTCTAATTCTGGCAACAAATTGATTATACTGAGCATATGCAGGCAGAGGAGTTAACAGGACTGTTCGCCTTCAAATTTTCACACTAATAGCTCAAGAGGATAAGCAGTAGTCCTTCAAACCTGACGGAGCCAGTGTCAGTTTGAGTCCAACCATGGGCAGGAACTTGGAGAAGGTTGGAGGGCATATTTGCTAAAATCTGTCCCTGAGGGCTGCACTGATGGGAGGGGGATAAATGGGGATGGGTGGTAGGGCAGGTGAGAAGGGCTGGGGAGCTGAAGTGAGAGGAAGGGGACGGGGCACATGGGGATGAGTGGCAGGGGGCTGTGGGAGAATAGGGGATGGGGCACCTTTTGTGGCAGACTCTGGGGTGGTCTCTCCCTACTGCCCTCATGTGATGTAAGTGGGAATCTGGGGAAGCCATCCCCGCCCCATGGGACACTTAGAACAGGCATGCTCAGACCATGCACTAAGAACACACTAAGACTATGGCTACACTACAGAGCTTACAAGTCTCCTGTCGGCTTAAGTTACTCCAGCCCCCGCGAGCACCAGTAGTTATGTCGGCGGGAAAAGCTCTCCCGCCAACATAGCGCTTCAGTCGGTGTAACTTACGTTGCTCGGGGGTGGCTTATTCACACCCCAGAGCGACAATTTATACGGACATAAGCTGTAGTGTGTACATGGCCTGAGACTGGTGTGAGGAGCTAAGAATGGATATGCTTGCTACATAGTAGAGGCTGTCCAGCACTGAGGAGGGAGAAAGGGAACATTTGGCACAAAATCTCTCTCTGTCAAATTGTTGGATTGGGGAGTTATTTTGTTGTTGTGTGTTTGAGGGGGGGGTTTTAAATGTAATCTGCACACAAATTATTTTTGAAAATTAAATAAATTACACTTCTGAATGCTCACTGGGAGGGGAAGGGTGAGTAGGGTATGCAAGCAGGGGGTAATGGGGAAGAGAGGGTTGGGTCTGAGGTGAGGGATGGGGGTATTATGGGGAGGGGGATAAATGGGAATAGGTGGCAGGAGAGGAAAGAGGGATTGGGGGGGCTCAGGTAAAATGGAGAGGTAGGGATTGGGGGAAAGGAGAAAACAAGGGGGGAGGACATGAGCGGTAGCAGAGGAAGTGGGGTGTTATGGGGTGGGGGGCATGTCAGCTCTGAATTCTTCCCTTCCATGTGTGCTGGGATCTCAGGAAGCCCTACCTCTCTGTGGGCGTCTGGGCCCCTCTCCCTGCCCACTGTATGTGCTAGGATCTGGGGGACTCTGCTCTTGGGGTGTGTCTCAGCCTCTCTCCCTGCCTCTCCACGTGGGCTGAGATCTGGGGTGAGGGAATGAAGGTAAAGTAAATTTATACATCTGAAATCCAGAAAACGAATAGCTGGGATCTGGGAGGGGCTGGCCAGAGTGTATGGGGGAGGGACCCAGTTTGGAGGAGGGGTAGACTGGGTGGACCTGGGGCACGGCTAGGGAAGCCTGGCTGAAGCAGGGGTTGGAGTCCCAGCAAAAGGTGGGTAGTAGGAGTGAGGACCTGCTCAGGTTGCAGGTTGGGCTACATAACCAAAGTAACACCTGGCCCTTCAGTAAGCTGATGCCTGTGATATGCTACTCAGTAGCATAGGGCAGGAGACAAGATGAGCAACTTCTTACATATCAATAGTTTCTACAATGCCAACTAATGGTTTAGTGGGATGGGGAGGGGAGGGAAGAGGGAGCTGGAAATGCAGGAGTAGGCTACATGTTGCAAGGAATGGTGGGGTAGGGTGTGGGGAAGGAGAGAGACACACACCAGTCTTCTCTCACACACTTAAAGTTATGTAACAACCATGTCATAAATCTGTCATGATTTTGGGACATAGAAATCTCATCCTTGGTCTCTCGTCAGCTCTGTTACCAAATGCACGTTGCAAACATTTCAAAGCAGGGCCATTATCCCCATTCCACTATAACAAAATGTAGAGGACGGGGGAGGAGTACTGAGTAATCACACAGCAACTGTGTTGCCTAGTGGAAAGAGCACTGGACTTGGATTCCTAGCTCTGCCACTGGCCTGCTAGGTGACCTTGGGCAAGTCACCTCATCTTTCTGTGCCTCCATTTTCCATCTGTAAACTGGGGATAATGATGTAAAGTTTTCTGAGATCTACTCATGACAAGCACTATATAAAAGCTAGGTCTTTAGATTATTACCTAGCCACAGTAGCTTATCAACTGCAAACCCAGGTGATTTAAATGACCACTAACTGCTATCAACATTTCTCTTCCTGTTTAAAAAAAAAAAAAAATGAAGTTAAATGACAAAAAAAAACTTCATTAACACAGAGAAGGTTGTCCAATTATAGCTTGTGCCCTTCCAGAACATCAAGTTCAGCAAAAGTCAAACATCTGAAAACCAGGAAATACAGAGGTAAGGTAAACAAACGCCCACACAACCTTAACTTACCCTCTTTGAGCAATGCTCCAATATGCCCATACTCACACTCTGCCTTTTCACTGTAATGAACGAGCATTACCTGCACTTGCCCTACACTCAAACACTGAGCCTACTCACCTGACAGAATACCACACTTATGAAATTAAACACATAGGATACCACTTAAACCTATACTTTCTCGTATCCATCATTAAATCCGCAGACTGCTCTCATGTCCCACCTCACTACTGACACTAGCCATGGCAAGAAGACCCAGTGCCCTGCTACTGATTATAACCTACACAATTCCGTATTGAAATGATGCAGATTGGCCCCTTAAGGTGCACATTCATCTCCTTCCTTCAATCACACACATGGGGGGACTTCGACCCGGATCTCTCATATCATGAACGCAACTCTTCCATGCTACTCCAATTTATTCCTCCACCATTCAATACAGCTACACCTAACAACGTGAATGCAGCTAGAATGCATGCAGATAATTTCCAGTGGCGACTGCCAACACCAGGGGGCCGGAGTCAAGGTTGAATGGGCATTTATCTTAATTCTGTATTCCCTGATTTTCAGAAGTTTGAGTTTCACTGAACTTGATGTTCTGGAAGAGTACAAGCTGTCACCAGGCAACCTTAACAGTTCATTAATGAAGTTTTTTGCCACTTACACAGATAATAATAAATAACTATTCACCTAAGATATAGTCCCCAGGAAATATTATTCACATAACTATACATTCAATTCTGCCACATCCTCAGATGACATCATCAGAAAAGCTGTTCTGACATACTTCTCTACAGGCAGAAACTCTCAAGGTACTGAAAACTGATGAGTCCCTCCTTCACAGTGTATACCAATTCCTTCTTCATACCTACAAGAAACTTCCCATGTTTCTTATGCACAACATGGCACAACGCCTAGGTGCACTATGAGGATTTTTAGCCTTTTTACGACACATCAGGTTGTGCTGCTGCCAGAGGCAAGATGCCAGTTTAGATAGAACTACGTAAATCTCTACTAGTATGGCAATTTCTGTGCTCCCATAAAAATAAATAAAGGGCCTACATTTGTGAAGAGCTGAGGGTTCTGAGCATCTCATGGGAGCAAACCCTATACAGGAAAATGAAAAACTGTCTTAACTCAATCATCCATTTGAAACCATGGTCAACAAGTCGGTGCAATAATACTAATTGAGTATTTTTCAAATATTGTTCTTTAAAGGCAGCACCTTTAACTCATAAATCCTTTTACTTGGCTATGCTGTTTTAATGTAGTGCTTATTTAGATCATTACTTAGACTGAATCTCCAATGGAACGTTTTCCATAATGGGATAAAGTGGTTGAACAATCTGATTGGCTAACAGTGACTTAGACATGTGATTATGGTACAGAACGTGCTCAGACATATGCTCTATTATCTGATTTACAAGAGACATATTAATCCAACTGGAAAGCACGGGAGAGAGGAGAAAGACATAGCTAAGCAATCATACAAAAAATGGAAACTTTATTTTCACTCAATGTTTGTTTTTCATCTGCATAGCTAATTGAAAGATATTAGACTGTTTTAAACATTGAAACAGTATAATTTAAAAGAAACCGCTCTTTCCAGAAGCACTGGTGATTAAAAACAGTCCAGTCTTCATCTGATCAGTGATACACTGGGGCAAAACTACTACCAACACCAAAATCCTATTTTTAGAAATGTTGATTCCTTGTGTTACTGTAACACTTTGGGCCACAATCACGAAAACTTTCCATACTCACACTGAAGTCCTCTTGCAAGGATCAGTTTGCAGCATCAAGTCACATACAGTAATATTAAAATTGTGGAGGAAAAAACAAAACTTGAACTGTCTGTTTATTTTTTGTATTTCACTCACACAATTCATGTGAATTACATAAAGCTAATGAAAAACAGTTTCACTTTTGTCTCTAGCTAGTTTCATTTTCTGGCTCTCATGCACTGGTACACATTTTATATATAAGTATTTATATTTTTGTAAGGTTTAAAAAATATTTTTTTAAATAAAAAATAATCTTGATTTCTCCTTAAAACTGACTGGCAGTCTCCCTTTAACACCAGAAATATAATTGAGAAAGAAATTACACTTAGACTTCACTTTTCACAAAGTATACAGATGATCTTAAACTGGCATGGAAGAAATTAGCTTTTCCACAAATTGTGGTATTTTAAAAATGATTTAATTAAATTAGTTCACTTTTTAATATTCTGTAGCTACATAGACATATAGGCATAAGTAGGCAGCATTCAGTTTCATTATAAAACTATTTTTGTAAAAGTAACTCAACTGCTTCATATGTAACTAGATGTTATATGTACAAATAAAACTGGAAGAAGTATTCAAATATAAGGGTAAAGCAGATGAATCAGTACTGAATGCAAGGATTGAAGTCTTTAAATCATGATTTGAGAACATAAGAATGGCCATACTGAGTCAGACCAAAGGTCCATCTAGCCCAGGGGTAGGCAACCTATGGCACTCGTGCCGAAGGCGGCACGTGAGCTGATTTTCAGCGGCACTCACACTGCCCGGGTCCTGGCCACCGGTTTGGGGGGCTCTGCATTTTAATTTAATTTTAAATGAAGCTTCTTAAACATTTTAAAAACCTTATTTACTTTACATACAACAATAGTTTAGTTATATATTATAGACTTGTAGAAAGAGACCTTTTAAAAACGTTAAAATGTATTACTGGCACGCGAAACCTTAAATTAGAGTGAATAAATGAAGACTCGGCACACCACTTCTGAAAGGTTGCCAATCCCTGATCTAGCCCAATATCCTGTCTTCCAACAGTGGCCAATGCCAGGTGCCCCAGAGGGAATGAACAGAACAGGTAATCATCAAGTGATCCATTCCCTTGATGACTTCAGTAACTCTGGCAGAGGTTACGGGTCTGTGACAGGAGTCAGTGGGTGGGTGAGGTTCTGTGGCCTGCAATGTGAAGGAGGTCAGACTAGATCAGTGATTCTCAAACTTTTGTACTGGTGACCCCTTTCACATAGCAAGCCTCTGAGTGCGACCTCCCTTATAAATTAAACACGCTTTCTAATATCGTTAACACCATTATAAATGCTGGAAGTGAAGCAAGGTTTGGGGTGGAGGCTGACAGTTCGCTACCCCCATGTAATAACCTCACGACCCCCTGAGGGGTCCTGACCCCCAGTTTGAGAACCCCTGGACTAGATTATCATGATGGTCCCTTCTGGTCTACAACTGAGCTGCACACAAACAACAATAGCAAGAACAACAAGGAGTCCGGTGGAAGCTTATGCCCAAATAAATCTGTTAGTCTTTAAGGTGCCACCGGACTCCTTGTTTTTGTGGACAGACTAACACGGCTACCCCCTGATACTTAACAATAGCAAGGACTGCTAACCACTTTAAACTTCCACTATGGGAAAAATCCGTGTTATTTTAACAAAACGCAAAGATTTAAGAGGGATGGGGTCATGAATTAAATGCTACTAGAAGACATAGCCACACTAAAACCAGTCAATGTTAGAAAGCCTCTAAAGTAAACTGTGAGCAACAGAAAACAAAACCCCAAAAATAAATCCGACTTTTATCTAAGTCACACAGAATGATCACACAAAAATATTTTCCTCTATGCGTTCAGTTTATTTTATGCACTTAACAGCATTTTGTATATAGTCAGTTTCACAGTTTCCCATATGCAGTTAGTTTCCACTGTTGTTTGTGTAAGGTCTTTCATTATAAAGCTACAAAAACTGACTGGGAGATTCAGGGGAAGATTTAGTAAACTAGTTTTAACAAAACATTTTTGTTTTAAATTGACTAGATGTCAAGTTGACCGTGACCCTTAAAAATAAAACACTAAAACCATAAGCCTGCAACATGGTCCACGGCCTATAGTTCATTACATTTAGAACATAAACATAATTAAAAATAGTAGCAAACAGGTTTATTCTACTTTTATCCTAGGAGGGGTTCTCATTAACAACCAAAACTGAGTGCAGTTGGTACATAAGTAGCACTCTCTGTGACTATGGGAATGAGGCCTTTTGGACTCCTGCTTCACAATAGAGAGACAGAAATTGGTCCAAAGATATTACCTCACCCACCTTGTCTCTCTAGTACACCTCACACACATTAGTATTATGAAAAATATAAGTAAAACATGCCATCTTTATTTGCTATAGTTCATCTGTGATGCTCCTAACTGGTGAATCAGTTTTGGTGCACTATGCATGTAATATATATGTAAATATAAAAACTGTTGTATGTCCATTAACACATTAATTTGTGTGTGCTAACAACATTCAGCGTCTGAACCACATTCTCACTAGTTATTAAAGGTAAATATTTTGTAATATTCCATGAAACTGTGTTATGTACAGCACACTGTCCTCATGAAAATGAGCACAAAGTTATGAGGTCCTCATTGACTCATACACTGTCAGAGTATCTGTTAGTGCACACAGCAGAACATGGACGTTAGATATAACGCATTCCTGACCCGCACACAAACGCGCCACAAAAGGGACTTTCCATTTAAAACCAAACATAGTCCACAGTCCACCTGCACCACATATGGACGCAGCAGATCACTCCAACGCGCTCCCTAGGTTTGGCTGAGATCCGCTGTTGATAGTTGACGCAGCTGCAAGGGGCAGCCTGCCTTAGTTTGCTAAAAGTGTACGGTGCACATTCAGTTCCGCCTGAAGCGTGAGAAGAGCAGGGACCAGAGAAGGAAGCAAACCGGCGACAGCAAACGACAACGCAAAACACCACAATCTTCCCAGCCACCCTCCTGTTGTGCCTGCTACCTTACACCCTCCCCTAGCCGGGCCACCAGACCCCGTCTGAGGCTGTTTGACAGCTCCAGGGAGAAAGCAGTTTCCACTTTCAAACACACTCCGGGGTTGGTTGGGCTGCAGGAAATTGCTGTCTAAACTTCTGCGTGTGTGTCTGCGTAGAGAGAGATGTTTTTAGGGTCATCCAGTTAGGGCTAGATCAATCTTTTCTTTAAAATAAAGCCCCAAAGGAACAGCCAGAAGACACCAAGGGACAAGCTGAAATAGAGGGCAAGCGAGAGCCCTGGAGGAGGAGAGAGACCCAAGAAGGGCAGAGGGAAGGTGCAAAAGAAAGGGAGAGAGGAGAGGGGTCCAGGGGCAAGGCTGCGGAAAGAGGGAGAGAAAGGGGGGAGGAGGAAAGGAAGAGAGAAGTGAAAAGGAAGGAGAGAAGGAGGAGGCCAAAGGTGAAGAAGGAGAGAGCAGTGGGGGAGGAGGGGAGAGTGCAACGGGCAGAGGAGGAAAAGAAAGAAGAAAGAGGTGAGAAGAGAAGGGATCCTCCCAAAATGGCATTGGGCAGAGGGGAGGGGGCGCTGAGGAGCGAGCCTCTGCTGACAGCTCTCCCTGCGCAGCCTGCCCCCTGCCCCGCTGCCTCTCCCACACGCTCCGAACTTACTTCTTTCTGGCTCTCTGGAAAGGGGAAGCGCCATCTTTGCGAGGCCGGCCCCTAGGTCTTTTGTCTGTGGCTGCTGCTGGGGGGGGAGCTCCGGGCTCGGGGGGCTGCTGGGGCGGCGGCGGCTCCGCCACCCCCCCGACTAGACTCTTGTCCTCCGTTGACATCCTAGTCAGCAGGACGAGAGAGACACATGGATGAGGAGGAGGGTGGCGATGAGGATCCCGATGCTCCTCCTGCTCCCGATGCGCCTCTCCGCCTCACCTCCGCCTCCTCCACCTCCGCCTCGCATCGCTGGCCTCAGCCGCCGCCGACCAGCGCAGGTAGCAGGGGGAGCGGCATCGGGAGGGCCGGGGGAAACGAGGGGGGGAAGGGGCTCACGCACAATAACCGCCCCGCGGAGCGGGCTCGCCAGGGGGCGGGGGGGGAGAGACACTCGGGCACTCCCGCGGCGGGGCGCCCCGCTCAGAGGCCCCGGGAACAAGCGGCTGCTCCGGCTCCTGCGCTGCCCGGCTGCGGCGGCGGCCGCCGCTTCATTGTACGCGGCGCCCTCCCCCTGGCGGCGCCCCCGGGGCGGAGGAGGGGCGGGCGGCGGCAGGGGCCGAGGCAGAGAGGAAGTTTTGACAGCTCCAGCTGTTGTGTGTGCCGGGGGCAGAGTCCGGCCGGGCCCCGCTCCCTTCCCGGCCGGGCCGGGAGCAGGAAGTTTACTTGGGGAAAGGAGGACGGAGGGGAAGCCCGGGGCCTGCGGCTGGCGAGGGATCCCGGTGCGGCGGCGGCGGCTGCCCTGGTGTGTAACCCCCGTCAGTGCGACACATAGACACAGAGCCACTCACCCTCCTCCCCCCGCGGGCCCCACACTGCGCCTGCCCGGCCCGCCCGCCCAGCGACCGTCCCACAGCACAGACACCCCTGCGACGCGCCGCCGACGCTGACCTCACGGGCTCGCTGCCTCTGCCGGGCTGGCGGCGGCTGCGGGGAAAGTGCGGAGCCCAGGAGCTGGGACGGGGCTCCGAGCACGGAGCGGCGGCGGCGGCGCGGAGCTTGTGACACCCCGTGCGCTCATCCCCACCGAGACTGCGGGCGGCTCCCAGGGAGCCGCACCAGGGGGCAATCGGCGCTGTGTACGCACAGACATGGCTAAGCAAACACGTACGTGGATCCGGACACAGGGGGGCACATTCTGCTCTCGTTTGCACCCCTGCAAACCAGATTAAATCAACTGGAGTTAATCCACATTTACACCCGAGGAGTGGGGAGCAGAATGTAGCCCAAGGTGCACGGAGCTGTCATTTCTCCTGACAGACTGCGTGTGTGATGTTTAATACACACATGTGCTCCTTACACATCGGTAGGGGAAATCCAGACACATCAGATAGACGCACACAGAGTGTCTGTTTTAATACAAAAACCCAATGGCGATTGTTCCTAGTGCAGCCTGTGCACCGTGTGGCCCCGGGCATGTATGTGGCTGTGTGTGCTCGCAGTGCACGGCCCTTCGTGTTCAGGGCACCGTGGGCCAAAGCGTCTCTTTAGCATGTGCTCAGGCAGCAGTGCCGTAGGAGTGCCTGGGAGCTTAGCTGGTATCACAGGAGCGAGCAGGGTTTGGCCCTCTGAGAAAGAGACAAAATCTGGGCAGCGTGAAAGGTTTCCAGCAACTCTGGCTGGAACAGCTGCGGCTGCTTTAGGGAGGCAGAGGGGGGTTGTGTTTGCGCTAATCTCACTCCTTGCTCCCCCCCCGGGCAGGGCCTAGCTGGCGGCCTGCCCGCCCGGATTCACTGGGGCTCAGCGCGGGGGTTAAGAATAAGACTCGTTATTACACGGGATTTAATGCGTCCCGCAGCCCGCTAGAGTCTGGCTCCAAGGAGATACGCGGCTTGATGCCTTAACGTCCGGGAACAGGGCGAGGAAGTCTCCCTGGGGAGATGCCGTATGGGCGTTGGGGCTTGGTACCTGAGCAGGACGGGCCGGTGTGACCCCAGCGGCGGAGCGCACATCTGGACTTTCATCCCGGATCCGCCCCAAACGCGCAGCCCGGCTCGGGGAAGGAGCTGAGCTACGGAGACTGGGAGGAGGCCAGAGGCGCCTGCTTTGCTCTTGCCTCAGCCTCCCCACACCTCCCTCCCTGGAGAGTCAGTTTTGCAGTGTTTAAATCTGCTCCTCTTTGCCAGGAAGGACTTTGCTGAATGTGTTTCTGTTCTGGACATACTGACTGTCTCCCTCACTCAGTCTGAGACAGCCCTCTCCCCTGTGCGCTGCTCCTCAGCAATGCATGCCAGAATATTTCAGGACCCCAACCCTTCCTTCAGCTGTCCACTTGAGGGACGGTCAGTCCCTCTCCTTTCACAATCACATTTACCTTCCTCCCACACCAGCCTGGTGCTGTTTCACCTGTGTGAAAATCAATTATTCACATCACAAATGCTGAATCATGAAACTGATGTTATGTATGGTAAAGAAAATCCTACAGCGTTTGAGTCATTCATATATACATAGGTGACTCAGACATTTTGTGTGTACTCATTTAAAAACTTTGCTGAGGAGCCCAGAAATTTTGGTGCTCAAGGCCACATAAGACCCCAAATAAATAACGTCAAATAAAACTTGTAAAGTCCTTCTTTATGTTGTGTTCTTTTTTTAGGTCTTTGCCTTACTTTTGGGCCCCAGTTGATTGAGAAGAATGGTCTTAATTATTACACTAGTGTATAGGCACAACAGGGGTGTAGATAGCATTTTGAAATGTGTACATGCACTGGCTGATGTGTTGTCTTTACCCATGACTTCCTGAGTTAGTCTGCCATTACACACAACCTGACCACTAACAAAGTGGGAGCAGATAAAGCTAGATCTGTCACCAGTGTCTGGGTAAAAGACCAGATGAAGAACAAAATGAAAAAACTCCTCTTCTTCCCCCTTCCCTAAAAAATTCCTGCTAGCCACCTTCAGAAATATTGCAAAAATAAAATATTAACTGTGTTTTTTACATCGAGATAGGTATCTCAATGTAAAATGCTAGTGGAGACAAGGCACACGGGCTACCTCAGTGAAGCTAGTTGAGGTCATCGCTATAATCCCCAAGTAGGGTTTACCTCAACTATCTACACCAGGGGTAGGCAACCTATGGCACGTATGCCGAGCTGATTTTCAATGGCACTCACACTGCCTGGGTCCTGGCCACCAGTCCGGAGGGCTCTGCATTTTCATTTAATTTTAAATGAAGCTTCTTAAACATTTTATAAACCTTATTTACTTTACATACAACAATAGTTTAGTTATATAGTATAGACTTATAGAAAGAGACCACCTAAAAACGTTAAAATGTATTACTGGCACGCAAAACCTTAGAGTGAATAAATGAAGACTCGGCACACCACTTCTGAAAGGTTGCTGACCCCTGATCTACACTGAGGTAAAACTCCTATTATTATAGGTTTTTGTTTGTGTTATGATAGCACTTAAGGGCCCCAGTCATAGACCAGGACTTCATTGTGCAAGGCGCTATACAAACACTGAACAAAAAGATGGTCCCCGCTCCAATGGGCTTACAATCCAAGTATCTTGTCTCCACTAGGATTTTACATCAAGGCCAGGTCTACACTATAAACTTTTGTCAGGATAGCTGTGTTTGTCAGGGATGTGATGGGCATGATTTATGATCGACATAGTTGTGCCAGCAAAAGCTCCTAGTGTAGACCTAGGTATACCAGCAAAACTGGGCTTTTGCCAGTAAAACTTATTTCATTTTGAGGGACTGGAACATATATACAGGCAAAAATGCAGTTTTGCTAGTATAAACTGCATAGTGCTTTGCCAGCATAGTGTACTGGTATAGCTATATTGGTAAAACCTTCAAGTGTAGACATGTCCCAAGCTAGCTATCTTGAGTTATCTATCTTGACACTTTTTTGCAGTGAATACGTAGACTTAGCCAAGGCAGCACCCTGCATTTTAATGGGTGTTAAGAAGGCTTTTAATTAATATTAAACTAACTCAATTGAAGTGTTACAATTGAAAATACATTTTTTTGCCCATCAAGGCAACACTCCTTTGAAAATGCCAGCTGAAGTTATAAACTCCTAACCCCCCTCAAAATAAGTGTTTTCAGTGCCTGCACAATTGGTTTCAACCTATAACAGAGACCCCATGCAAGACTATTTAAACAAGGCACATTTACAATTTTTAACTTAAACACATCTAAAATTGTCTTGATGTGCTTAATGACAAACTAGGAGTAAAATTCTAATGCACACAGACCTGCCAAAACAGGAGTGAGAGGAAGATCAGATCTTGTTATGGAAACCATTAAAGGAACATGAGGACTGGTATGTAAATACTGTTGTATCATTATAGCATTAAAAACAGTATTGTGCAACAAAAATAATGAATAAGATGACTCAAAGAGCTGGTAATGGGACACAGATACTTTCTCCTTCATGTCACTACTTCAGATCCATGTAATGATTTTTCACTAACCTATATAAAATGAGTTAGAGATTTAATTTTGGTTTCTTTGGGGCATGTATCTGTGTAATGCTCAGAAAAGAACACCAAGTAGTCACAATGGCCTTGCCTAAGCTAGGATTTAAGGCAGGATAACTAACATATTTTAAAAGTCTCCTGTAGACAAAACACTGTGCCTTTAACAGGTGCTAAACTGATCAAATGAAAGCCCAGTGGAGCATAGGCCAGCTAACACAGCGCCAAACATCTTAGCGTCCATCTTAATTAGTGCTAAGAGTGTTTTTCATTCATGTTAAGCTAACTCAGTTGAGCTAATGTGATTCAGAAACACACCTTTTTACCCATAAAGGGCAGGTCTACACTGAAAACACTGCAGTGGTGCAGCTGCACCAGTGCAGTGCTTTAGTGAAGGTGCTATCTAAGCTTATGGGAAGGCTTCTTCTATCAGCATAGGTAGTCCACCTCCACAAGAGCTGGTAGCTCTGTGGATGGGACAAGCCTTCCCATCAACATAGTGCTGTCTACACCTGGGGTTAAGTCGGTTTAACTGCATCACTCAGGGGTGTGGATTTTTCACACCCCTGAGCAACACAATTATACCAACCTAATTTCCTAGTGTAGACCTGGCCCATGACACATAGGACCCTACTATACTCCCCCTAGCTTTTCATGTAATCAGTTTGGCACATTTTAAAGGCAGAGTACTTTGTCTTCAATAGACTTTTAAAATGTGTTTAACATGTGCTGACATCAGACCTTTATACCTTAGTCTAGACAAGGCTTTAGGAATTTTAGGTTTTGTCCATATAGGAAAGTTTTTGGTATAAACTAAAGTGTGAATTTAAACCAATAGTTATACAAGTATAACCCCTATGTTAAAGAGTGGCTTTTTTGTTTGTTTGTTTGTTTGTTTAGCTTATGTTGCTTGAGAAGGGGTTTAAGATAACTGAAAAAGCCACCAGAATAAATGTGTCTACATGGCCAGGGTATGGGGGGGGGGGGGGGGGGNGTGTATGACTATACACGTATAACTATATCAATACAACAGGTAACATTTTCCTGTGTAGACAAGGCCTTAGACAACATTGTCTTTCAGGGTTGTGAGTTTTGCCTGTGTTACCTCCATTAAAAAGACTTAAAATATTAACAGCACAAATTGCTTACATTTAAGTCTTCCTATTTTTAACTACTAATTGATTTTCTATATTAAAATGCAGTAAAAAATGTTATTCCTTCCAAATCATGGCCCTGGTCCTATAAATGCTTAATTAGGCATGTAAGTAACTTTATATATGTGAATAGTCCCTTGAAAGACTAAAATTGCAGAAACAACTCAACCCTCAAAATTTCTTAAAACCAGCAATTTATATAATCTCTTCTTCTAAAGAAAACATTGACAGAACTTAATGTATGCCATTCAATTTAGAGAAAGTATATTTGAATTATAAATATTAAAGTTTATTCTGACCTTCATTCTGTTGTGGAGAAGGATGGGGGGAAAGGCACAACAGCACAAATTAAGGATAGAGTACTATTCTTTTTGATTTTCCTAACTTCTGAAAAATGTGTGTCCTGGTCATAGTTTTATTAAGACATAGTTTTTGCCCTTAATTTTCTGGACTTTAGTTTTAAAGAATTTGTGGGGGTGGGGAATGTGCAGCGGCAGTCAAAAAAGCGAACAGAATGTTGGGAATCATTAAGAAAGGGATAAATAAGATCATATTGCCTGTATATAAATCCATGGTACGCCCACATCTTGAATACTGCATGGAGATATGGTCACCCCATCTAAAAAAATATATATATATTGGACTTGGAAAAGGTTCAGAAAAGGGCAACAAAAATGATTAGGGGTTTGGAATGGCTGCCATATGAGGAGAGATTAGAAGACTGGGACTTTTCAGCTTGGAAAAGAGGTGACTAAGGGGGATATGATAGAGGTCTATAAAATCATGACTGGTGTGGAGAAAGTAAATAAGGAAGTGTTATTTACTCCTCCTCATAACACAAGAACTAGAGGCCACCAAATGCAATTAAGGTTTAAAACAAACAAAAGGAAGTCTATTTTCACACAATGCACAGTCAACCTGAGGAACTGCTTGCCAGATGATATTGTGAAGGCCAAGGCTATAACAGGGTTCTAAATAGAACTAGATAAATTCATGGAGAATAGGTCCATCAATGGCCATTAGCCAGGATGGGCAGGGATGGTGTCCCTAGCCTCTGTTTGCCAGAAGCTGCGAATGGGCAACAGGGGATGGATCACTTGATGATTACCTGTTCTGTTAATTCCCTCTGGGGCACCTGGCATTGGCCACTGTCGGAAGACAGGATACTGGGCTGGATGGACCTTTGGTCTGACCCAGTATGGCCGTTCTTATGTTCAGCTGAGCGGCTGTGGAAGTTGTATTGTAGTAGGAAGGGCTGGGGTCCAGGCATAGGGATGGAAAACACTGAAGGAGCCTAACTGTGATAGAAGATACTGGGGTATGGTGGGAACGAGGCCTACACTATGGTGATATGGGCTATGTTTTGGGACTGTTATAAACTATTCACACAATGTTTTTGCAATAAATTGGCCCTCAAGAGGGATATTCTTTAAGAGCCTGAAGTGGAGTCCTTTGGCTTAGCCAAGAGGGAAACTGAGGCAAGGGGCTACTTGCAGGGCTGCCATGAAGGAGGAGGATGTCACACGTTTACAAGCAGGATTTTGTCCTCATTCAGCAAGTACACTTATGGGTCCATGACCCCTGTTTTTAGGGTCCAGCCAGAAGGTAGCTTTTTATTTGTTAACTTTAATGACTCAAATATGTTTCAGAACAATTTTCTCCATATAGATTATAGAAGCACTGGTAGTGTCTCCTTAGTTAAGACTGTGTTGAGATATGCAATGTTACATATAATCTGTCTGAGATCTATCTTATATTTCAGCCTCAAGCAAATATTTTCTCCAAGTCACAGACCCTTGAAGAAAACATGATTTTTAATGAAAGTCCTGACAGAACCTTAATTACAATGGAGCAAACATTACCATTACAATCTAATTTTCATCCTTAAGCCATGAAAAGCTTCCCAAGGGGGTGGCTTTGTTTTTGTTTACCAGTGACCAGTTTTATAGAAAACTGAAATTATGGCTCTTCAGATTTTGGTAGGTGGTTTTTAATCCTGTGTTGCCGTGGGGGAGATTTCAGAGGAGTTGTTAATGTTTACTGAATTTAGGAACAGTCAGGGAAAGAAGAGATGGAAACGAGGGAGGGAAGGGAACCAAGGAGGAAAGGGGGCGGGGGGAGAGAGAGAGATATCTGTAAAGGGTACAGAGAGGAAATCTGGAGTAGTAGGGACTGCCAGCCTTGCAGCTCAGCGAGAGGTACCAGGAAGGGGGAGCTGAGCTAACTACCAACCTGTCAAATCCACTTTAGGCAAACTAGGTCAAGCTTCTTTCCCAGCCAGGGGTTCCCCTCCCCCGCGTGGCACTGGGCAGGCAAAGGCTTGGTCTAATATTTAGACAGGATTTGTCGTGTGTAAATGTCTCTCCTCTAGCTTGGGGATCTAAACACCGAATGATTCCCAGAAAAGGAGCCTCCGGGCAGGCTTTCCCATTCCTGCACATTTTTCTTCTGTAGCACTAGCTTTCACTCCCTGGCCAGTTCCCCCTGCCGCGTGGGAGGGAGGAGAGGGTTTGAACGGGTAGGGGGGAGAAGAACGGGGCCAGACTGGATCTGTAGCTTTCCAACTCTTCTCACCCACCCAGCTGATCGGATCAGTTTGTTACTTTCGAATCAATGGCAACTGGGTGGGGAGCTTTGGTCTGTTACAGGCAGGGGGAAGGGTGAATGGGGGGGGGGGGGGGAACCGTGGCAGCGCAGATCCCTGTATTCCCCCCCCCCCCCTCCCTTTCCGGTGTCTAAACCAGATCTTATCTAGTTGCATGCGTGTTTGTGAAAGTGTTTGGGTTGTGTCTGTGGGGGTCATTTACTAATATTGATTCTAGCAGGTTTGTGCGGCTCATTCATTTGCAATCTAGGATCTGAGGCCCCCCCCCCCAGCCAAATGCGATCGGTGTCTCCACTCCCTTGTACAGTTTTTTTCGCGTTGGTTTTGTTTTGTTTGCTCTAGTTTCCATGAGGTGTCCCTTTATTTGCAGAAGCTGAAATATGACAGAGGCACTATTTTGTGTGGAAGGATCAAGACTGGGGTGGTACGAGGGCTGCAATACACTCTCTGTAGTAGGAGCTGAGATGGGTTTTTGCAGTGTTACACTGGAAACCTTCATGAGCCTTCTTGTCTCTAATCTCCCCCCCCCCCGTCTTTTTGCGGGGCTCTTTTTAAAGATAGCCCATAAACTGCTTTATCACATCATGTAAACGTTCACTATCAAGTGATGATCTGCAAGCATCACTTTAGGTTTGCTAAACCAAGGAAACAACAAAAACAAAACACATATGTGACCACTGACCATGTTGACAGTGTTGGACAGCTGTAGTCAGTAAGTACAATAAATACCTTCACTTTGTATTATCTAACTACTTTAAGAGAGACCAATACATTTCCACTAGAGCCAGCAAAATGTGCATTATCTAAAACTTAAAGTTCAATCTATACCCTCTGCACAATACACTTGTTCAACTATTACCACCATAAAACTTTCACCCCATCTGTTTTTAATAGCACAGACTTGCTATTTGTGCCAATATGTCCATAACAAACAATTTTTCAGTTCCTCAACAACTTCAGAAATCCTTCCTCTGGAAACAATACAATTAAAGTAACTACTTATTAGAATGACATTATGAAGCCCAAATATATGATTGCTTTTTCAAAATAAATGGATATCACTGTTTATCAGTTCTACTCCCCACCTAACAATAATTTAGTTATTAAATCATCCTTGCAATATTTTCAATTTTTCAAATAATTTTGGATGTGAAAGTAAAATTTAATTAGCTTTTCATTACCATTAATCATCATGGAAAATGGAGTGTCAGCAGATTTTTGTGTTTGTCCTGATACAATTACATGTCAAATTTGCAAGGCAACTTTAAAACCATAATCATTTTCTACCAGAAACATGGTAGTATAATGTATGACAAGGAGATGCTTGTGGCTTATTGCATCTTACCTCCCCATCCCCAGGGCCGGATTTATACCTTTCGTGCCCCTAGGCACAGCATCTTGAGCCCCCCCCCCCCCCCCCCCCCCCCCCCCCCCCCCCCCCCCCCCCCCCCCCCCCNTAAAAAATGAAACTTTTAGGTGCCCCTAGAATAGGGATGTAAGAGGTTACCGGTTAACCAAAGTTAACTGTTAACCCCAATGGCCTCGCATTGGGCCGGTGGGAGGGACCCCAGTCCAGGCTGGAGCTGGCCCCAAGCCCCGGCTGCGCCGGCCAGCGGGAGCCCAGCCCTGGCCGCACCGTGCTGGCTGGTGGGAGCCCAGCCCCGGCAACGCCAAGACAGACCCCAGCCGGATCGTGCCAGGCTCCCCCAGCTACCTCGGTTAACGGTTAACCGGTTAAACAAAATAATTTTAATCATTTAACTGGTTAACTTTTGTAACCAATATTTACATCCCTACCCTACAATGCCTGCGCCACTAGGTATGTGCCTACTGTGCCTAATTGGAAATCTGGCCTTCCCCATCTCCTCTCAAATTGGTCAAAGCAGCAAACCTAGATGATCAAAAGAGTTAGGATAACCAATCTACCTCTACGTAATTGATCTGAGAGGCCTGATATAAATGAGGGAAATAAGACACAAGGATTTGTATTCTCCCTAGAACACTCTCAAGATTAGACTACTGTAAAGATACTATCACCTGCTTCCATTATGGAACTTCTGTAGTTCTTACATACAGCCTAAAACCATACACTTAATATATTTTTCTGTTTGTTTAAAGAAAAAAAAATCTATAGCTATGTTATTGATATCTTAGGCTCTTATACTGTGTTAATCACCCTGGTATCTTACAGCTCTATACAAATATAGATATGTGAAAAGTCATTAGTATCTTTAAAAATAGTGTCAGATAAAAATTTATAAATGTTCTCAACCTAACAAATCTAAAACAGAGTTTATGCAGTAATGGCCCAGAAACAGCCTGAGTAAATGGGCAGTGTGCAGAAGAGTGTGTGTGGAACTATAGAAGGGGAAATCAGAATTCTTCCCCAACAGATGCTGCTACTCCCCCACGAACATGTGTGGGAGTTTGATATGGTCACTTCTTTGGCTCTCCCCTAACCTGTTTCTCCCCATGCTCCTGCACAACGAGGCAGAAGGAGCATCTGCAAACCACATCCTGTCCCTCTCTGCTCTGCAAAATAGCACCTGTTTCATGTGTTAAAGGCCTTCCACATCCATGGGTGTATATAGGATTTGCCCTTAAGAGCATAAGAAAAGGATTAAAATAAAAACATAACAAAAGAAAGGGTTGTACGTCCATTGGAAGGAAAGCGCCGAAGTAGGCATGACTTAATATCACAAGATATTAATCTCACTTTTGTATTTCTTCATGGTTTTTGTTTCCCTCCTAGTTTCAGCTGGCTCTATTCTCCATTTATGCAGTGTCTACATAAATGACTCTCTCTGTATACCTTAATGGTAAATTCTTTTTCATGCTGGAATGGCAAAAGTAATTATATTTATAAATGGAATGACTGTTTTGCCTAAGCACCACATGTATAATTCCCTTCTGTAAGAAGGATTTTTATAATTCCTCCAAAAATGTCTTGGCAAAGACCAACCCTGCCACTTGGTAGTGTGAATCCACCTTTTGGGACAGAACTCAGCACTCTTATTTCTTAGGTCAGTGGGCACTATAAGCATCACAGCAATTATGCTTTCAGTCAAGAGAATGGTGGAGATAGTCTGTGTATGGTTATTAAACACCCCCAGCAGCTGGTCTGAGAGAGTGTTACTTGCCCTCTTGCTCTCTGCATTAACTATTTAATACAGGGCAGTTTGAAATCTGATATATTCTCTGGTGGAGATGGAGATAGTGGGGGGAGGAGGGGGTAGACACTAAATCCTGCTCTTGCTGTGGGATGAACTCAGTGATCAAATAGTCTAAAAGAAAACAGACTGTTCCACAGTGAAAGCGTGAATGGCCTAGAGTCCTACTTAATCCATTCTAATTTCTTTCTCAACCAGTTCTCGGGGGAAGGCAAGAGCTCCCTCACTTCACCTTACTATGCTTTCAGACCTGGGGCTTCACTGAGAAATGTTTATCCAGCTTGACCTGCCTAACTACCTCCCTTGGTCTATCCCTCTTCCTAAATTCTTTTTTTCTGCTTCTTTCTTCAAACATAGCACTGTCTCCCTTAGTCTCAAAACTCTTTTGATTTCGCCTCCTTCTCCAACTACTGTCCATTTCTCTTCCCCTCTTTACCTTCATACTTCTACAATTACTCAATGGCATCAACTTCTGCTCCAAGGAGTGAGAAGGTGGAGAGGATCCTCAGCTGACACAAACTGTTATAACTTTAATGAAATGAATGGCACTATGACAAGTTACACTAGATGAGGATCTGCCCACTTATTCCTTTTCAATCAGACTTCTGCTTTCTATGAACCACTGAAGTGGCTTATAGATTTTTGGAACAAGTGGGTGAAGCAACTCTAAGTAGATGGAAGGGAAGGGATTCCTTATATGAGTGTTGGGAGATATTTGTATGTTAATGAGACTTTATTAAACAAGATCCCACAAGAGGAGGCCTGTAGTTGAACCGTTCCTTGCTACTGTCAAGGCACCCTGTGTAGGGTTTCGTGAGC
>QXTE01000721.1:0-119150 GCA_003942145.1 Platysternon megacephalum
TCAGCCACATACCCAGGTCCAATTATAACTTAGATCTTACCCAAAATACACGCTTAGAGACAATTCTTATTAATTAAGCTAAAATTTATTAAAAAAGAAAGAGAGAGTGTTGGTTAAAAGATCAATATACATACAGACTTGAATTGAATTCTTGAGGTTCAGATACATAGCAGATATGAGCTTGTAGTTGCCAAAAGTCCTTTTAGATATAGTCCAGGGGTAGGCAACCTATGGCACGTGTGCCAAAGGCGGCACACGAGCTGATTTTCAGTGGCACTCACACTGCCCGGGTCCTGGCCACCGGTCCGGGGGGCTCTGCATTTTAATTTAATTTTAAATGAAGCTTCTTAAACATTTTAAAAACCTTATTTACTTTACATACAACAATAGTTTAGTTATATATTATAGACTTATAGAAAGAGACCTTCTAAAAACNTACTATTTCACTCAAGTGTCTTCCTAAATGTTAATATTCCTTTTTTGATCTTTGAATCAAAGCTATAGCGATAGACAAGACTTGTTTGCTTACATCACAAGACCTGAGCAAACATCTACCCTTCTACCTCTAACAATACAGGCCTGCATTTCAAAGCTCTATTCATTTACATATCTTCCTAACCAGTCTCTAAAGTTCGGCAATGGGTCAGGTCAGTCTGTGAGTTAATTAACTCTTTCTGGCCCTGTCACCTTTCAATGAGATATTATATTAAACTCACAACATCACAACCGGCTAAACCAAATACTTATTAGATGAAAAGAAAAAGGTAGATAACAGTAAAAATATGTTGGGAAGGAAAAAGGACACACGGAGCAGTGGGGAGGCAAACTCCCCCATCCCAGAATTTAGCCAGAACCGGTGGAGGTGGCCATATCAGCTGGGTCTCTCTCTGGCCAGTTCTGATCAGGACGTCTCTTGGGATTAAGATGAAGGTGCCCAGGGTTGTCATGCTGGAGCCTGTGCTCCCAGGAGGTGGCCGGGATGGCAGCCATGATGATAATGCTCAGTCTTTCCCCTTCGTTCGGTCAGGAAGTGTTGCGTTCACTTCCCCTCCTCTGTCAGTTTTTCACCCAAACTCCCCTTTTTTTGAGCACAAAAGTTTAGGGAGTCCTCAGAGTTAGACTTAATTTCCAGTGAAGCCTAATTTCCCTCACACCAGTTCTGGCCTGTGGATTTCCGGTTCCACATTTTTCTTGTTTATCTTAATACAGGCCTTGAGTGATAACAGGGGTCTGTCTGTTTGGACTAATTCAGTCTCAGTCTCACTTGTGCACCTTTCCCCATCAACATTTATTGCTGTTTATAATTGGAGATTTTGTCAAATTTTACTCTTTACGGTTGACCTTAAAATTCAGGTAAGCTTGTAGGCCTAGTTATTACAATAGCTCCCAAACCTCCACAGTTCTGCCAGTGATCCTCAGACCCCAGCCAAATGTAAGGCACCTTAAGGACCTGGATGCCATGAAAATTAGTGAGAAACTGGGTGTCCTAATCGCTTGGGTGACTTGAAAGGGGAAGTCAGAGCACATGGACTCCTTGGGCTGCAGAGCTGTCAGTACAGGAAGAGAGGATAGTAGCCAGCTTCACCTGGATCAAATTCTGCCAGCAGAAATTAGAAATGGCCCCAATCAGACTTCAACTCGCAATGCTTGATGGTGAAGATTAGTGCTCTGACCCCTCCACAGCAGAACTGCAGTGGCCAGTGGACCAGCATGAAAGGGCTGACATGTCACAACATTGCACCACCCAGCACTGCTACTTTCTTTGTTGGTCTAAGGGTTTCTCACCTAGCACATATGCAATTATTGGTTCAAACCCCACAAGAGCCCCACTTTGACAATGACTCAGTTTCATTCTCTTCCTCTTGTGCAGGGATCAGGGGGTGGCACCTGGAGTGATCCAGCTTTCAGCAATGATTTTCGGGATGCCACAAACCAGGGTTCCTCCAGCTCAGTTTCTGACACTAGCCCATCCCAGTGGCTTCAGAGGAAGGAATGCTGCAAAAGAAGAATTATAAAAACAAACTTGCTCAGAGAGAAAGTTTGTTCCTGACCTTCCTCAGTTAGTGAATGGCTCAGGCCCTGAAGCATGAAGATTTATAACTATGTGTCAGTACCAATTTTGGGAAGGGAGTGGGGCCTAGTGGTTTAGCTCAAGGAAGACTGGGAATAAGGACTCCTGGTTTCTAACCCTAACCTGGTAAAGGAGTGGGGTCCATTGGATTAGAACAGGGCAGATGAAAACTCAGGACTCCTGGGGTTTTTTCCCCTGATCTTGGAGGGGAAATGGGTTTAGTGGTTAGAGCAGGGCCAGCAGTAGCACTCAGGACTCCAGGATTCTATTCCCAAAACTAGGGAACAGGTTGTTAGTGGCCTTTAAATCCCAAGATAGCCTCACTGGAAAAACACAACACATTTCCAGCACAGTCCTTAAGTGTTCAAAAGCTTATGTTCTTCTTCTCCCCAATGTGACACAACAAGCCAGGGATTGCTATGCAGACAGGGGGAAATATTTTTAAAAGAAAATAATTACCAATAACGCTTAATAATAATGAATATGAGGATTCTCCATTATGAGACTAACAAAAAAATACCAGAACTGTGAAACTGAATATTTCTAAAAGGATTGGTTTTAGATGGCTCC
Organism: Platysternon megacephalum; assembly: GCA_003942145.1. Classification (NCBI taxonomy): domain Eukaryota; kingdom Metazoa; phylum Chordata; order Testudines; family Platysternidae; genus Platysternon; species Platysternon megacephalum. The sequence goes on from QXTE01000721.1 coordinate 2,642, forward strand.
TATATGGCAGCAAGGAGAACAAGAAAGAAAGTGAGGGACAGGGAAGGGGCGGCTATACTGTATAATGAACACTAGGGGCAGCAGAGGGTGGGGGTGGGAAGGGGCGGCTATACTGTATAATGAACACTAGGGGCAGCAGAGGGTGGGGGCGGGGAAGGGGTGGCTATACTGTATAGTGGACACTAAGGGCAGCAGAGGGTGAGGGTGGGGTGGGGAAGGTGTTGCTATACTGTATAATGGGCACTAAGGGCAACAGTTGGTGGGGGTGGGGAAGTGGCGGCTATACTATATAATGGGCACCAGGGGCAGCAGAGGGTGGGGGCGGGGAAGGGGTGGCTGTACTGTATAATGGGCACTAGGGGCAGCAGTTGGTGGGGGTGGGGAAGGGGCGGCTATACTGTGTAATGGGCACTAGGGGCAGCAGAGGGTGGGGGTGGGAACGGGCGGCTATACTGTATAATGGGCACTAGTGGCAGCAGAGGGTGAGGGGTGCAAATACCCAGATAATCTGACCAGTGTTCAGAGGCGGGTGAGGAGCCGGGTGCCGTGGGTCATACGGGAGGGACAGAGCATGGTTAGAGGAAGCAGCAAGGTCCCCTGCCTGTCCAAGCTGGGCCCTACATCTACCCCACAAGGAGCACAGGAAGCCCTTTACAGCAGCGAATGACAATTTTCTGGGACATTGGTGTCCCTGTGTCAGCGTGGATCGGTGGGTTGTATCGGCATTGGGTGGTGGGGAAGACAGCTTTGCTCCTGTGCAGCCCACCCGCGATGGGTATCCCTCCACCAAAGCAGATGTTGTTGACAATTGAAATGGACGCGTGGATGAAGGTGTTGAGAATCTTCCCATAAATTCCTTGTTTCTTCATCATCGTGTTGCAATAGGCTCTGGGGTTTGGGGCTGGGGTCTGTGGATAGTCCACCTGGTGCGTATTGAATATTCTGTTCTGCGTGACACATGGCTGCCCGTTGGCCATGGCCAGCCCGGCGGCTAGAAGGACGAGGGACAGCAGGAGCACGGGGTTGGGTCCCCTTGGAGCCATGGCCGTGCCTGTCCCTGGATCGACCTGTGGTGGGAAGAGGGGGGGGGGAGATGGATGGAGATGGCACAGGGTGGAGATCTGCCTTCTCCATGGAATTTCCTGGGCCCAAACCCCTCCCACTCCACTCTGCCCCCAAAGCCCCAACCCTCCTGATATTCCTGCCAGTCCCACTCTTCCCAGAGCCCCTCCCATTGTCACAGCCCCATTGTGCTGGGGGATTCCTGGAAACTGGCTTCCTCTAACCTACTGTTCTCCACCCAGAGGTGGAGATTGACCCCAGTAGTCCTGACTCCCAGAACCTCTGCTCTAATCACTAGCTCACACTGCCTTCCACAAATAAACCCTGCAGTTGCAGCCCCATGAGACACTGTTCTCTCCTCTCTCCAGGCTGGTGGAATCTCCTGAAACTTACCCAAGCCCTTGTTCCTTCGCTGTCATCGGAGCGACGGATCCAGGGCCGGCTCCAAGCACCAGCTAAAGAAGCAGGTGCTTGGGGCGGCCAATACCAAGGGGCGGCACTCGGGCTGCTATAGGGGCTGCACGTCCGGGTCTTCGGCGGCATTTTGGCGGGTCCCTCAGTCCCTCTCGGAGTGAAGGACCTGTCGCCGAATTGCCGCCGAAGAGAGGAGCGGTGCAATCGTGCTGCCGCGGCTTTTTTTTTTTTTTTTTTTTTTTTTGCCGCTTGGGGCGGCAGAAAACCTGGAGCCGGCCCCGGACGGATCCCAGCCTCTGTTGAGCTGAACCTTGCCCTGATCCTCCTGCCCGTCTTGGCGCGGGTTATATAGAGCCCGGCCGGACGTGGAGGTGGAGGAGTGGGAGGGGAAATACAGGAAGCCATTGTATAAGCACGATTTCCCTGTATTTGGCATTTAAAAGCAGTGGCCCAGAAGGCTGGGCGTGAGTGGGGAAGAAGCAGATGTCCTGCCAGAGACCTGGGCTCTACAGAAACATCTAAGGAGCATCTTCCCAGCAAGCAAAGGTGTGATTGTAGTGATGGTAGATTTAGCCATGCCAGATTTAACCTAGCTAGTGGGGGTAATAATACCAGGTGACATAGACTTCGCCCCGGGGAAGCTGCCCCCATGCCAGCCCACCAGGGACCCTGGGTACTTACTCTGCTTGCCAGCCTGTGCTGAAGTCCAAGCCAGCGTGTCCCCACTGCTGTTGTTTCCCGTGCTAGCTAGATTAACGCTACCACAGGATCGCCCACCCATGCTGCAATCACACCTTCGTTTGCTGCATAGACGCACCCTGCGTCCTGACCCACTGGCACCTTCCCAATCCAGGCCTAGCCTAGAAACTCACAGCTCTGCTGGTGCCCCCCAATCCTGACCCACAGCCCCTGCTATCCCAGCCCTGGGCTCTGTTGCAGTAAATTAGGTGGAATATATAGACTCAAAGATTCAATGGTGTTAACCAGGCCCTGTCACTGTCCAAGATTCAACAATGTTAAACAAGGTTTGGGATTTGGTTTCCAGAGCCCTCAGCCTGCTCAGTCCCATGGCAAACGCACCTTTAACAATCTTTTCCACCTCTTATTAAAGACAGAAAAGAAGGAAAAACAACTAAAACATTGGAAATGTAAAGTATAAAGGCTTTTATTTTAATGGCATCCATTGTTTTCTTTCTGGTTAGTTGAGAGAGATTTTAGACGGAAGCCTCCCTGTGTGACAGTCTTATAAATGGTATTAAAGATGGTAATAACTGTCCTTTGGGGACAAAGGGAAGAAGTTAGTTGTGATGGAGTGGAGCTGTTGTTGTTACAGTCCAATCCTGTCTCCTAGAAGACAAAACACGACAGACACACACACGAGAGGGGAAAGAGATGAATGACAAAGAGAGAAAATGCAGCTTCTGTCTCTGGTGTGATTCTCCCTCGCAGCCTCAGAGCTGGAGAAACAGACATGGAACACAATATTACCAGCCGCTCTGAGACTCTGCAACTTGTACTAGCCTGGGGGCGTTCAGGGCACTGCTTTTAGCTGCCTCTTTGATCACAGGGCCACAGCAGTACTGTGAAATATCCAGTCTTGGCCGGCTAGAACAGATTTTTGTTAGACAGAAGGAAAAAGGAGAGGGACAGGAAAGGGGAAAAATAAGCTGGGAAGGAAGAAGGCACATGGTGGGGTGGGGAGACAAACTCTCCCATCCAAGGGGGTGGCTGCAATTTAGCCAGAGCTGGTGGAAGTGGCCATGTCAGCTGGGTCCTCCTGTCTCTTGGGATCAGGATGAAGGAGGCCCAGGGTGTCATGCTGCATACTGTGTTCCCAGGAGATGCCAGGGTGCAGCCATGATGATAATCCTCGCTCCTTCCCCTGAGTGCAGTCAGAAAATTTTGTGTTTGCTTCCATTCCTCTGTAAATTTTTCTCCCAAACTCCCTGCCCCTTTTTGAGGACCCCCAAAGGAAGTGATGGCTGGAATACCCCTCCCTTCATTATAGAAGTCTCCAGTTTGGCCTAATTTCCCACACATGAATTTTGATCCATTGATTTCTGGTCCCAAGCTTCTCTTGTTTACCAGGGATGATCTTTATGCAGGCTTTAAGTGCAATCAGGGGGCCTGTCTGTTTGGACTAATTCAGTCTCTGTCTCACTTTTGTATCTTTCCCAATCAACATTTATTGCTATGTGTGATTGGAGATTCCATCAACTTTTACACTTTCCAGTTGATCTTAAAATTTGGGTAAACTTGTAGGCCCAGTTATTACAACAGCTCCCCCACCCCCAACAACTCTGCCGGTGCCCCTTCAACTTGCAGCCAAATGTAAGGCACCTGAAGGTCCTGAAACTCATGAAAATTACTGAGGACCTGGGCGTCCTAATTGCTTGGGTGACTTGAAAGTGGCAGTCAGAGCACACGCACCTGTTGGGCTGCAGTGCTGTCAGTACAGGAAGAGAGGATTGTAGCCAGCTTAAGGTAGATCAAACTCTCCGAGGACAAATTTAAAATGGCCCCAACCTGACTTTCCCTCACCACTCCGGATTGTGGCAATTAGTGCTCTGATCCCTGAGCAGCACAACTGCAGTGGTCAGTGGAAGAGCATGACAAAGGGTGACGTGTGATAATATTGCACATTGTGGCACCTAACTGCTACATTATTCTTTCCCTGCAGAATAAGAGTGATTCTCTGAAGGAAGAAGACCTCCCATTGGATGCCGTTGGGTGTTTGCCCTATCTCTGAGGGGCAGAAATGTGTTCTTCAAATTTCAGCAATGAAAGAAGGAGAGAGAGATGGGGAAGGACAAACAGAGAGAGAAAGAGATTGAGAAATGAGTGATATAAATTATTTTATTTTCTCTTAGCACCTAAGAGAGGTCTGGAGTTTTGGAAGAAACAGGCTGCAGTGGGTTGCAATTTGGCTTCCTCTCCCATTGGCTCCAGGCAAGGGAAGGAAGGCGGGTATGTGGAAAGAGACACTCAGAGGAATGTACCAAGGTATTCACAGGACACAAACACACACAAGAAGCAACCCTGGAGACAGAAATGACACACAAAAGACAAATGTTCCCAACAAAAGATACAAACACCCATGAGGAGGAAGAGGAGACATGCAAGAGACTCACACCCACAAAACAGAAACATACACACAAGAAACATAACATGATACACACAAGATTGACTTAAGCAAGGGATTCAAACACCCACAACCCAGCCCCAGAAAGAAATCCTAACATGAGGTTGGGAAAGATGACAAAAACGAGTTTGGGTTTTTTCCATTTTTGGCAATAAATACCACTAAAAAAGTGTTGATATGACTAGGGCTAGTTGCCAAACATAGTGAGGGTTAACCCATACCGGTGTGAACCATGGTTCTACTGTTATAGCTGAATCCAGACTAGGGATTGCACTGGAAATTGGTACAAAAATTGCTCTCTGTCTCTCTCTCCCCATCCATCCTCATACACACTCATTTCTCTCTCTCCATCCATCAATCCCCACACACCCATCTCTCTCTATTTACTTATATTTGTGCCCATCCTGTTCCGGGAGTCTCTGAAAACCAGAAAAAAATTCCAGTGCACTCCTTAACTGTTCTGTGGCTTCTGTTCTTGCTATCCCCAGTGGAACACAACCAGACAGTGATCGCTTTGCAGGTATCAGGCTTTTTGGAGTTTAGGGAGCACAGGGAATTGCAGATGGGGCAAAATATTGAAAAATGAAGAGAATAATGTCCAGTAAACCTTAACCATGTTGAATATCAGGATTCCTCTTTATTAGATTGAATGCACAATACCAGAAGGGTGAAATTGATGGATATTTCTTAATCAAATGACTGTTTTTTAGATGGCCACTATATTGCAGCAGGGAGTACAAGATAAGTATGGAGCAGTAATACTGTATAATGGGCACTAGGGGCAGCAGAGGGTGGGGAATGGGCACTGGTGGCTGTAGAGGATGGGCACTAGGGACAGTAGAGGGTGGGGGGTGGGTAATGGGTGGTTATACTATACTGAATAGGGTGAGGGGTGGAAACACCTAAACCACATGACCAGTGTTCGGAGGTGGCTGAGGAGCCAGGTGCCGTGGCGGTGTGGGAGGGACAGAGCGGGGGTTAGAGGAAGAAGCAGTGTCACCTGCCTGCCCTCCATGCCCAGCCTGGGCCCTACATCTACTCATGATAGTAAATAGGGAACGCATAGCAGCAGCGGATGACAATTTGCCGGCGATAGAATGTCCCATTGTACAAGTGAGTCTTGTTATGAGTCTTGTTATATCTGCAGGTGGTGACTTTAAAGAAACGTTTGCTCTTGCGTAGGTCAGGAGGGACGGGTATCCCGTTCACACGGCAGACGCTCTTGATAGCTTCGATGGGTATATGGATGAAGGTGTTGATGGGCTTCTTGTATAATTTCGCTCTCTCCATCCTCATCCTGCAGTAGGTGTTGTGCCTGGAGAATGAGGTCCGTAGATAGTCCACATGGTTCTTCCAGAATGTTCTGAACTCTGGGATACATGACTGCCCACTGGCCAAAGCCAGGCAGGCTGTCAGCTGGACAAGGGGCAGCAGGAGCAAGGGGCGGGGTCCCCTCATAGCCATGGCTGTGTCTGTCACTAGATCAACCTGCAGTGAGGAGAGGGGGATGGATGGAGACAGTGTGGGGTGGGGATCTGCCTCCTCCCTAGCACCTCCTGGGCACAACCTCGTCCAATCCCACCCCTCTCTGCACCCAAACCCCACCCCTCCTGATATCCACTGCCGGCCCCACTCTGCCCAGAGCCCCTCCCATTCTTCCAGCCTCATTGTGCTGAGGCCTTCTCAGAACCTGACTCATCAGGGGCTCCATTGTGCCAGGTGCTGCCCTGACCCCCACCAAGATTGGGGCCTGCTCCTCTAACCCACTGTTCCCCATTCCCCTCCCAGAGCCAGGGATAGAACCCAGGTGTTTGGTGTCTCAGACTGTGACCGGGGGGGACCCCCGCCCCTTGTGCCAGCTGCTGCACAGACTCCAACTGAAATCAGCTCCCGCCTTCTCTAACGCTCTGTTCTCCACCCAGAGGTGGAGAGTGAACCCAGGAGTCCTGACTCCCAGCCCCACATGCTGTAACCACTAGAACAGTGATACTCAGACCTCAGTAGCTGAGGAGCCAAATTAGCGATCGACGTTACCCAAATAAGCCCCAGCAGTGTGAATTCATTGTTTCATTTACTATAGTACTAGACATATTTAAACAGTGTGATGGGCGAATATTAGTATAGATAGATAGATAGATAGATAGATACTTGCCTGTTATACTGTTATATATATATATATATATATATATTATTCTCACAGCAAATAAGTTAATAAAAATGACTTAGTGCAAGCTGATAACTTAATTGGTTAAAAATAAAAACATTGATTGGTTAATAATTAAATCACACGGTGCTTTAATATCATCTGCTACAAAGAGCCGCAGGAGACACATTAAAGAGTCACTTGCGGCTCGCGAGCTGCAAGTCTATCACTGCACTAGCTCATGCTGCCTCCCAGAAGCAAACCCTTCGGTTGCAGCCCCATGTGACACTGTTCTCTCCTCTGTCCAGACCGGTGGAATCTTCTGCAACTTACTCAAGTCCTTGATTTTTCCTGTTCTCAGAGCGATGAATTCCAGCTTCTGCTGAGCTGAACCTCACCCTGATCCTCCTTCCCATCGTGTAGCGGGTTATGTAGAGCCCAGACAGATATGGAGGGAGAGGAGTGAGAGGGAAAATCCAGTAAGCTATTGGGTAAACATGATTTCCCGATATCTGGCAATTAAAAGCAGTGGACCAGCAGCCAGGGCGTGGGTGGGGAACGAACAGCACATGTCCTGCCAGAGATCTGAGCTCCACAAAAACATCTCAGGGTGTGTCTACCCAGCAAGCGAAGGTGCAGTTGTAGCGTGGGTGGGTGTAGTCATGCCATCTTTAACCTAGCTAGTGTGCGTAGCAATATCAGGTGGCACAGACTTCACCCCGGAGTAGCTGCCCAAGTGCCAGCTTTCCAGGGACCCTCATACCTACTCTGGTTGCCACCCTGTGCTGTACACCATGCCAACATGTCCCCACTGCAGCTATTTCCCATGCTAGGTAGATTAATGCTAGCGTAGGGATACCCACCCGTGCTGCAATCACACCTTCGTTTGCTGTGTAGATGGACCCTGAGTCTTGACCCACTGGCACCTTCCCAATCCAGTTCCAACCTAGAAACTCACAGCTCTGCCGGTGCCTCCCAGTCTGGACCCACACGTCTGCAATCCCAGCGCTGGGCTCTGTTGCAGTAATAGACCCAAAGTATCAATGGTGTTAACCTGGCCCTGTCACACTCCAGGATGAAACAGTGTTAAAGGGAGTTAGGTATCCAGAGCCCTCAGCTTGCTCAGTCCCATGGCAAACACACCGTTAACAATCCTTTTAACCTTTTATTCAAGATACAGAAAAGCAGGGAAAGCAGCTCAAGCATTTGAATTGTAAAGTACTAAGGGCTTGGCTACACTTGCAAGTTACAGCGCAATAAAGCTGCCCACAGCGCTGTAACTTACTCCCTGTCCACACTGGCAAGGCACGTACAGCGCTGTATCTCCATGGATACAGTGCTGCTTGTACTCCACCTCCCCGAGAGGAATAAAGAGCATTGCGCTGCCGCTGCTGCGCTGCGGCGCCAGTGTGGCCGCCCAATGCACTCTGATTGGCCTCCAGAAGTATTCGGCAGTATCCCACAATGCCTGTTCTAGCCACTCTGGTCATCACTTTGAACTCTACTGCCCTGGCCTCAGGTGACCAACCGTCAGACCCCCCCTTTATATTCCCCGGAAATTTTAAAAATCCCCTTCCTGTTTGCTCAGCCAGCCAGGCGTGGAGTGCTCTCAGCGAATCTTTCCAGGTGACCATGCCTCCACGCGCCAGGCGAGCCCCAGCATGGAGCAATGGCGAGTTGCTGGACCTCATCAGTGTTTGCGGGGAGGAAGCTGTCCAGTCCCAGCTGCGCTCCAGCCGTAGGAATTACGATACCTTCGGGCAGATATCAAGGGCCATGATGGAAAGGGGCCATGACCGGGACGCACTGCAGTGCAGGATTAAGGTGAAGGAGCTGTGGAATGCCTATCGTAAAGCCCGCGAGGCAAACGGGTGCTCCCCCCACGACCTGCCGATTCTACAAAGAGCTGGATGCGATACTTGGGGGTGACCCCACCTCCATGCCGAGCACCACCATGGACACTTCAGAGCGGGGGGCGGAAGAGATGGAGGAGGAGGAGGAGGAGGAGGAGGACGAGGAGAAAGCGGGAGTGAGGGTGCTGTGGCGGGGGGAGACACCCCGGAATCCCTGGAGGCATGCAGCCAGGAGCTCTTCTTGAGCCAGGAGGAAGGTAGCCAGTCGCAGTGGCCGGTACTTGGTGGAGGACAAACAGAAGAGCGTGTTCCCGGTAAGCGGCTTTTTTGGGGGGGAAGGAAGTTTTTCGGGAGAGGAGGGTTAGGGCTGCATGCCTAGATGTGGAATAGCGCATTGATGTGGTCTATCACATCGCGGTAATCGGCCGCGGTAATCTCTTCGAAAGTCTCATCCAGAATGTGGGCAATGCGCTTGCGCAGGTTTCTTCGGAGAGCCATCGTGGTCCTTGTCCCAGTCAGGCTAACGTGTCCGCGCCACTGTGCCGTGAGGGGCGGGGGGACCATTGCTGCACACAGGAAAGCTGCATATGGGCCAGGGCGGAAGCCGCATTGCAGTAGAAGACCCTCCCTTGCTTCCCAGGTCACCCTCAGCAGTGGGATATCTTCCAGGATGGACTCCTGTGGAAAATGTTGGGACAGTGTTCAGTGTAGGTGCCCCCTGCAGCTGTTGGCTCTCCCCAAGGCACAGAAACCCAGAGGACAGTACAGCCCAGAAACAATCAGTCCCCCTTACTCACCATTTTGGGGCTCCCGTGGGTTATGTCCGCTCTCTTTGGGAGGGGACGGGAAAATTATGCTATTGTCTAGACTGTGTGTGCCCTCCTTAAGTGCGGGGGAATCATTACTCTGTCTGGTATAAACAATGCTGCCTCTGTTAAGTGTTGCATTTTGCCTTTACAGATGCACCCTTGAGATCTCAGCCGTCCGTGTTTTCACCGGCTCAGAGACTGCAAAGACTCTGAAAGAGACCGCGGAAAAGCAAAGAAGACATGCTGCACGAAGTGATGCAGCAATCTCTTAAAGAGAATCAGAAAGTGCAGGAGGGGAGGGAGAGAGAAAGCAGGACCCGCAAGGAAAACGCAGCGCACCGGAAGCAAAGCACGGATCGGCTGATAAGCATCATGGAGCGCCAAGCAGACTCTATCCAGGCACTCGTAGCCATGCAGGCGGAGCACTACCGCGCCCGCCCCCCCCCGCAGCCCTTGTCCCAAAACTCTTTACCTTGTGCCCCCATGTCACCTCCAACCCACTTTCCCCAACATCTGGGTTCTTACCGCCAACTGCTGCCTCCAACACCTGTATCTTCACCAACCAGCCCTGAGAACTACGACCCTTACCCTCTGCATTCAACCCCCCTCACCATGCAGTATAGACATCCTGAACTGCAGCACTCATTGCACAGCACTCCAGACAGGACATATGCAAATCTGTGATTGTACCGTTCCCCACCCCACCCCCTTGCCCTTTCTGATTCCCAAACAGTTGTGTTTCTTTCAATAAATGAATTTTCTTTTCAATAAATGGATATTTTTGTTTTGAAAACATTCTTTATTATTGCATACAGTCAAAGATACCTTAGCCCAGGAAACAGGCACTGCAAATCAGCGAAGCAAACACAAATTCCTACCAACATTGTAACCACAGGGTACCAGACATTACTGCTGGTTTTCAGCCTCAAATTGCTCCCTCAAGCCATCCCTAATCCTTGCAGCCCTGTTCTGGGCCCGTCTAATAGCCCTGCTCTCTGGCTGTGCAAATTCAGCCTCCAGGTGTTGAACATCGGAGGTCCATGCCTGAATGAATATTTCACCCTTCCCTTCACAAATATTATGGAGGGTACAGCACGAGGATATAACCGCGGGGATGCTGTTTTTGGCCAAGTCCAGCTTCCCATACAGAGATCGCCAGCGGCCCTTTAAACGGCCAAACGCACACTCCACGGTCATTCGGCACCGGCTCAGCCTGTAGTTGAACCGTTCCTTGCTACTGTCAAGGCACCCCGTGTAGGGTTTCATGAGCCACGGCAGTAACGGGAAAGCGGGGGCTCCGAGGATCACAATGGGCATGTCGACTTCCCCTACTGTGATCTTCCTATCTGGGAAAAAAGTCCCGGCCTCCAGCTTCCTGAACAGGCCAGTGTTCCGAAAGATGCGTGCATCATGCACCTTTCCGGGCCAGCCTGTGTTAATGTCAATGAAACGCCCACGGTGATCCACAAGCGCCTGGAGAACCATAGAGAAATAGCCCTTCCGATTAACGTACTTGGATGCTAGGTGGGGTGGTTCCAGAATAGGAATATGCATCCCATCTATCGCCCCTCCACAGTTAGGGAAACCCATTTGTGAAAAGCCATCCACAATGTCCTGCACGTTACCCGGAGTCACGGTTCTTCTGAGCAGGATGCGATTAATGGCCCTGCAAACTTGCATCAGCACGATTCCAACGGTCGACTTTCCCACTCCAAACTGGTTTGCGACTGATCGGTAGCTGTCTGGAGTTGCCAGCTTCCAGATTGCAATAGCCACCCGCTTCTCCACCGGCAGGGCAGCTCTCAATCTCGTGTCCTTGCGCCGCAGGGTGGGGGCGAGCTCCTCACACAGTCCTATGAAAGTGGCTTTTCTCATCGAAAAGTTCTGCAGCCACTGCTCGTCATCCCAGACTTGCATGACGATGTGATCCCACCACTCAGTGCTTGTTTCCCGAGCCCAGAAGCGGCGTTCCACGGTGCTGAGCATGTCTGTGAATGCCACAAGCAATTTCGTGTCGTACGCATTACGTGACTCGCTATCATCGTCGGACTCCTCGTCGGACTCCTCACTGTCACTTTGGATCCTAAGGAATAGCTCAACTGCTAAACGTGACGCGAAGGCGAGACTCGTCAGCATATTCCTCAGCAGTTCGGGCTCCATTTCCCGCAGACCAAAGATGGCGCCAAATGGTGCCAAATGTGGACGGAAACACAGGGATTGCTGGGATGTGAAGCGATGCATCACGGGGCGTTGGGACAGGACCCAGAATGCCCCGCCCCCTCCGCCCCCTTCCCACAAGCCACGGCGCCAGAATGGGAAGAGGTGCTCTGTGGGATAGCTGTCCATAATGCACCGCTCCCAATGCTGCTGTCAGCTGTCAGTGTGGACAGACTGCAGCGCTTTCCCTATTCAGCTGTATGAAGGCAGGTTTAACTCACAGCGCTGTACATCTGCCAGTGTAGCCAAGCCCTAAGGCTTTTATTTTAACTGCATCCCTTGTTCCCTTTCCTGTTAGTTGGGGAGAGTTTTCACAACTCCCTGTGTGACAGTTTCATAAATGGTATTAAAGATGTTAATAACTCTCCTCTGGGGACAAAGAGAAGTTGTTAGTGGCTGCAGCTGCCATTGTTGCTGCTATTGCTACACTCCAACTTAGTCCCTGCTCCAGGAGCAGAGTTGCCCTCGCTGATTGGCTGGTGGCCAAAAACCAGCTAAACAGCCTTCCCCTAGCTGCCCTACTGCCCCCACCCCGGCCAAACAGCTGATGGCTCATGGCCCCCATGGGCCCCATAAACAGTTGACGGGTGGGTGGGTGCCCCTGCCCCCTATGGCTGGAGGGGCATGCCCAGGGGTGGCAGGTTTGTAGAAATTTTGGTGGTGCCCTGAACCCGCTCCTGCCCAAACTCCGCCCCCCTCCTGCCCAAGGCTCTGGGAGGGAGTTTGGGGATGGGGGGGGTGCAGGGGTGAGGGCTGTGGGGTGTGGCTGCAGATAAGGGGTTTGGAGTGTGGGAGGGGCTCAGGGCGAGAGTAGGGGTGTAGGGGGTGAGGGCTCTGGCTGGGACTGGGGGTAAGGTGTTTGGGGTGCTGGAGGGGCTCAGGGCTCGGGCAGAGGGTTGAGGGGGCAGTGGGGGGGTGAAAGCTCTGACTGGGGGTGTGGGCGCTGGGGTGGGGCAGGGCTGGGGAGGAGTTGGGGGTGCAGGCAGGCTGCTCCAGGACAGGGGCCAGAGAGGAGGACTCCCCCCAGCCCTTTCCCTGCCGGCAGCAGCAAGCTCTGGGGGAGGAGCCCCCCTTTCCTGCCCCTCCAGCAGCACACTCACCCCCACCACTGTCACTGCATGTGTTCCTAGGGCCCCTCTCAGGTCCAGGACTCTCCCTCGCCTCTCCCGTGGTGGGTGCCGGGGGGTGCTGCGTGCGCCTCCACCCCTGCTGCTGCCCCTGACTGTAGCCTCGCTGGGGGGTGAGGGATGGGGCTGCCGCCTTGCCCAGCATGGGGCAGGAGCAGTGACTGCGGGCGGGGGGCCTGTGCTGCCAGAGGGTCCTGCCAGAAATGAAAGGGTCTGAGGGGGAAGGGCAGGCTCAGAGTCAGTCTGCCCTAGCAGTGGGGAGGCGGCACTAGGACCCTGCGGCAGGGAAGAGACAGGGGCACTCTGCTCAGGCCAGTGAAAGGCGAGCAGGGGGGCGGGGGCAGCAAGTCAGGGCCAGGGGACACTCGGGGAAGGCGTGGGGGGGGGGGGCCGCAGGTGGGGCTGGGGGACACCCGGCCCCAAGTATTGCTGGAGCTCTCCTCCTCCCAGAAGCGGCCAGCTTGCCGGAGCTCATAGCTGGGATATAGCTGATCGGTGGCAGGGAGGGGCGGCCGGGTGCTGCGCTGGGGTAGAAGCTTGGCTGCTGCTAGTAAAGCCTAGTGCTGGCAGCGCCAAGCTTCAGAGCGGAGCGTGGGCCCCGCTGGCGCCATTGGCGCCATGTTAACACCTAAGGCGCCACCTTTTGAAACATGCTTAGTGGGGTAGCGGCCGCTACCCCTGCTCCCCCCCTAGCTACGCTACTGCCAACACCCAAACCTATTAGCCACTCACAGACCCTTGTATGAAGGGGACAAGGGGTGAAGGCACAGTTTGAGAGGAAGGCGTCACTCATAAAACAGGATCCAACTCCTGTTGTCCCTTGACACCCCAATCCTGAACCCCATCTAGGTCTCTCTAACTCACTCCAGCTCTGCCACCCCATTGACACCCCGCAACTAGCATCCCTTCTCTGGACTTTCAAACCCAGTCTGACGCCAGGCACCTTTGCCCACAGCCTTCTACTCCTCTCTTCCTGTCTCTATCCTCTTCTTAAATGCAATTTGCAATATTGTTCCTCTTTGCAAAGAAAAAAAATCACATGCATCAGGGATGTAAACCCTCAGACACTGGCAGTAAGAGTCATACCCCTAGATGAACGAGCCCAGTAGTCAGCATTACCTCTGTGTTTTTTCTCCTCCGTGATAGATCACTCTGTGGTCATGCACCCCTGGCTCACAACCACCTGCTTCCTCCCTGAAGACCATATCACATGGTGTCTGGCTTCACAATTAACCAGTGAAACTCCCTGCCCCTGGGTGTTACCGAGCCCAGTTTAGGGAAGCGTTTTCAGATTTAGATTGTGTCAGGGCTGGGACATGTGCAGCCTGTCCTATGGGTTAGCTTCAGGCAGGGGCTGAGGGTCCAATTACCAGGAATCAGGTTGGGTTGGAACGCCAGGAGATCAGAAGCAAGAAACAAGTCAGAGGGCAGGGATGAAGAGTCGGGCCTAGTCAGGAAACTAGGTGGTCAGAGCAGAAGGCAGAACCATATATACATGAGAAAATCATCCATAGCAGGATGAAGCCCAGAGGTGCAATTCCATGTCTCCTCCTCTGACTTAAATAGGGTCTGTGGCCCAATCAGGAGCTTTGGAGCTCTTCCAATGACTTTCAACATTGGGTTTCATGGATGCTGGTCCCAGCTATTATCTGTGAGCTGCCAGGTGGAAGACTGGTGTGTGATGAGTCACAGGCCCCTATGAACCAGAGTTTGAGACCCCAAGGGACTGACATCCCCCTTTCCCAAAGGGTGTTGTGGGTTTGGGGTGGTTTGTTTTGATGGTATTAGGGCAGGTGTGTGAACATTTCCCACATACTCTCCACAGGGCCATATCCTTTCCAGTCGATCAGGTATAAAAGGTTACCCTGCTGGCATTTAGAATCTGACATCTGATGCACAACAGTGACTCGTAGACCAGTCAATCTAACTTTGCTATGTGGAAAGATGCTGGAACAAATTATTAAACAATGAATTTGTAAACACCTAGAGGATAATAGGAATAGAAGCAATAGCCAGCATGGATTTTAAAGGACAAATCATGCCAAACCAACCTAATTTCCTTTTTTGACAGGCTGACTAGCCTACTTTATAGGGGGAAGCAGTAGACATGATATATCTTGATTTTAGTGAGGCTTTTGACACAGTCTCATGTGACATGATCATAAGCAAACTAGGGAATGTGGTGTAGATGACATTACTGTAAAGTGGGCGCACAACTGGTTGAAACCCGTACTCAATGAGTAATTATGAATGCTTCGCTGTCAAAATGGTATCTAGTGGGGTCCCACAGGGATCAGTTTTGTGTCCGATACCATTCAATACTTTCATTAATGACGGGATAACAGAGCGGAGGGAATGCTTATAAAATTTGTGGATGACTCCACACTGGGAAGTGTTGCAACCTCTTTGAAGTACAAGGATAGAATTCAAAATGACCTTGAAAAATTGGAGAATTGGTCTGAAATCAGCAAGATGAAATTCAGTAAAGACAAGTGCATTTAGGAAGGAAAAATTAAATGCACAACTACAAAATGGTGAGGAACTGGCTAGTTGGTAAATAAAATATATGGAGATATACCTATCTCATAGAACTGGAAGGGACCTTGAAAGGTCATCGAGTCCAATCCCCTGCCTTCACTAGCAGGACCAAGTACTGTCCCTGACAGATTTCCCCCACCCGCCCTCAGATAATAGCTGGGACCAGCATCCATGAAACCCAATGGGGGCATTAGCCCCACTTCTAAAGTCATTGGAAGAGCTCCAAAGCTCCTGATTGGGCCACAGACCCTATTTAAGTCAGAGGAGACATGAAACTGCACCTCTGGGCTTCATCCTGCTATGGATGATTTTCTCATGTATATATGGTTCTGCCTTCTGCTCTGACCACCTAGTTTCCTGACTAGGCCCGACTCTTCATCCCTGC
Organism: Platysternon megacephalum; assembly: GCA_003942145.1. NCBI lineage: Eukaryota > Metazoa > Chordata > Testudines > Platysternidae > Platysternon > Platysternon megacephalum. The sequence continues at coordinate 18,332 of QXTE01000721.1, forward strand.
CCTCTGACTTGTTTCTTGCTTCTGATCTCCTGGCGTTCCAACCCAACCTGATTCCTGGTAATTGGACCCTCCACCCCTGCCTGAAGCTAACCCATAGGACAGGCTGCCCATGTTCTAGTCCTGACACAATCTAAATCTGAAAATGCTTCCCTTCCAGGGGCAGGGAGTTTCACTGGTTAATTGTGAAGCCAGACACCATGTGATATGGTCTTCAGGGAGGAAGCAGGTGGTTGTGAGCCAGGGGTGCATGACCACAGAGTGATCTGTCAGGGAGGAGAGAAAACACAGAGGTAATGCTGACTACTGGGCTCGTTCATCTAGGGGTATGACTCTTACTGCCAGTGTCTGAAGGTTTACATCCCTGATGTGTAACCCTTCTGCCCATCTGAGTTGGCAGCAACAAGGGCTGGGTTCAGTACCTAGGGGTTCAGTTTCAATAACACAATGCAAAACCGGCTCGAGCCCCCACCCAGTGACCTGGGACAATTACATACCACCCCCCAGGCACCTCTAAGAGGCAATACTTCCCCTTTCGCAAGCATGGAGTCTGAGTGTAGCAAAATCCTTTTAATAAAGGAGAGAAACAATGCGGCATTATGTTGGGGAAACACCACAAACAGGATTCATAACACAAACCATGAGCAAAAGACCCACCCGCAAGTAAGTTTGGCAGCATCCCTTCCCCCAAGTGCAGCAACCCAAAAATATCACCCAAAGTCCCAAAAGTCCAACACCCCAAAAGTCTCTGTCCCTGGTCAGTGCAGCCCCAGAATTCAAATATTTATCTGCAGAGTTTTACCTCCCAGCCTGGGCGGGGTGGGGGGAGGGGACGACGACACAGGCAGCGGTGTTAATGGGCACCTTATGTGGTCTGAGGCCGACTGCCCCGCCTCTCCATGGGGTTCTGCTGCAGCCTTCACCACTAGCCACTCCGCCAGCCGTCCCACGAGCCGCTCCAGCCATTCCGCAAACTGCTCTGCTCCGCTCCACCAGCTGCTCAGCAACATATCTCTAGGCCCCCCAGCACCCAGTAACTTTAGCAATTTCAGCTTGTAGTAGGGAAGCCTCAGTGCTAGTGCACCATTAGCCCAAAGGGAATTCAGCTCAGCAGCCCATAACCAGACTCCTAATAGAATTAAAATTAGCTCTGATAGTCTACAGTAGAGAGAAAAAAGGCAATTAGTAATTCAAGCCCTCAGAAAAGGCCCATACCAGCAGATACAAATACTCACCCCCAGCTTCTCTCAATCCATTGGGTTTTGGAACCCATGCACCTTGAGTAGCGAGTGCTACATCAGTGATGGTGAGTCCCTCTGTCACAAAACAGTTCCATTGTCCTTGATTCACATAATCAGGGTAACAACACTTTATTCTTCCTGCCCCAATAACAGAGAAAATGGGGATCCCACAGCAGCCAAAGTGACCATTTGAGCTGCTGTGGGCTCATCCTAGGTGGGGTGGGTGTGCCTATGCAAACAAGATCAGCCCCTGAAGTTCTTTTCCACACTCGCCATAATTCACCACCAGATGTCAGGGTACAGCTCATCCTGACTCTGCTTACAGATGCATGTGATTTTTTTTCTTTGCAAAGAGGAACAATATTGCAAATTGCATTTAAGAAGAGGATAGAGACAGGAAGAGAGGAGTAGAAGGCTGTGGGCAAAGGTGCCTGGCGTCAGACTGGGTTTGAAAGTCCAGAGAAGGGATACTAGTTGCGGGGTGTCAATGGGGTGGCAGAGCTGGAGTGAGTTAGAGAGACCTAGATGGGGTTCAGGATTGGGGTGTCAAGGGACAACAGGAGTTGGATCCTGTTTTATGGGTGACGCCTTCCTCTCAAACTGTGCCTTCACCCCTTGTCCCCTTCATACAAGGGTCTGTGAGTGGCTAACAGGTTTGGGTGTTGGCACGGGTAGGATGGGAACATGTGGTCCAAAAGAAACTAGAGCCTACAGCAGCCAACTTAAAATGCTCAGCTGCACTGCCAGGAACCCCAACTCTTTGTTGTTGGTCTAACACTGGGTTTCTCACTGCGGGTGTTGATAGCCCATGGTTCAAACCCTAGCAGAGGCAAATTTTGACAATGACTCAGTTTACTTCTCTTCCTCTTGTGGAAGGGTCAGTGGGGTCTATCTGGATGGATCAGCCTCTAGCAATTATTTTGGGGATGTCACGGACCAGGGTCCCACCAGCTTAGGCTCTGACACTAGCCAGTCCCAGTTGTATCAGGGCAAGGAATTCTCCCAAGAGAGGAATTACAGGTCTGTCGCATCTTAGGCGCATTTAACATGTGCGATTTCAGCTTTATGCGGTCGGCAAAAACGAGAAAAAAAACAAAAAAAAAGAGAAAAATAACAATTTAAATACTGTTTCTGTAGTGCGGACGATTCTGCCCGCCATTACACTCAATGTAATTTTGACTATAGGCGGTTTTTGCTTTACACGCTGACCGCGGAACGTAACCCCAGCGTAAGATGAGACAGACCTGTATACAAAATCTTGCTCAGAGACAAAGTTTCTTCCTGATCTTCCTCACTTAGTGAAAGGCTCCTAACCTGGAGCATGAAAGTTCATATTTAGTGTGGGTTCTAATTTTGGTAGGGGAGTGGGGTCTAGTGGGTTAGAGCAAGGAAGGCTGGGAATCAGGACACCTGGGTTCTTACCTTGACCCTGGGAAGGAAGTGGGGGCCAGCAAGTTCAAGGTGCATAAAGATTCAGGATTATTGTTTTTTATTCCAGCTCATGGAGAAGAATGAGGTCCAGTGGGTTAGAGCAGGCCCAGCAGTAGCAGTCAGGACTCCTGGATTCTATTCCTAATACTAGGGAAAAGGTTAAGAGTGGGTTGAAAGCAAGGGGAACCAACCTGGAAAACCACAACATATTTCCCAAGCACTCCTTAAGTGTTCCTCGTGTTTTTGCTATCCCCAATCTCACACAACGAGCCAGTGATTGTTTTTCAGGTAACATGGTTTATGGATCTTAGGGAGCATAGAGAATGGCATACAAGGGGGGAAATGTTGAAAAACAATGAAGAGACCAATAAGAAATAACAGTTAATTGTGATGATTATCCATTATTAGACTGAGTACACGATACTAGAAGGGTGAAACTGATGGATATTTCTTAATTGATTGCCACTAGTCGGCAGCAGGGAATACAAGATGGGGACGGAGCGGCTATACCATATAATGGGCACTACAGGCAGCAGATGGTGGGGAAGGGGAGGCTATACTGTATAATGGACACTAGGGGTAGCAGGGGGTGAGGGGTGGAAACACCTAAACAATCTGACCAGTGTTCAGAGGCGGGTGAGTAGCCAGGTGCTCTGGCCAGTGTGAGAGGGACAGAGCAGGATTAGAGGAAGCAGCAGGGTTCCCTGCCAGCCCTCCATGCCCAGGCTGGACCTTACATCTATTCCACATAGTTCACAGGGAGCCTGTTCCAGCAGGCGATGACAATTTGACGGGAAATCTGTAAGAGAAGATCAGTGGGTTAAATGTGCATTTGGTGGTGAGAAAGACAGCATTGCTCCTGCGTAGGCCACCTTGGATGCCAGTCCCACCCCCAGAGCAGACGCTGTTGATGGATGGGATGGGTTCGTGAATGAAGGTGTTGACTAGCTTCCAGTATATTCCCCGCTTCCACATCATATTGTTGCAGTAGGTGTTGAGGTTGGAGGGTGGGGTCTTTGGGTGGTCCACATGGTGCTGATTGAATATATCATTCAGCAGATTCCATGGCATCCCGCTGGACAGGGTCAGGCTGGCTGCCAGCAGGGCGAGGGTCAGCAGGAGCACGGGCGGGGTCCGCTTGGAGCCATGGCCATGTCTGTCACTGGATTGACCTGCAGTGGGGAGAGAGGGGGGAGATGGATGGAGACAGCGCAGGGTGGGGATCTGTCTCCTCCATGGAACCTCCCGGGCCCAAACCGCTCTCATCAACCCTCCCATCCCACTGTCTCTCCCATTATTCACACCCAATTGTGCCAGGTACTTCACAGACCCTAACTGAGATGGTGGCTCCTTCCTCTAACCCACTATTCCCCATTTCCTTCCCAGACCCAGGGATAGAAGCCAGGTGCCCTGAGTCTCCAAGTGACCAAGAGGCCCCCCATTGTGCCAGGTGCTGCAAAGCCTCCAACTAAGATCAGCTGCCCTTTCTAACCCACTGTTCCCCATTCACCAGCCAGAGGTGGAGACTAAACCCAGGAATCCTATCTGCCAGCCCCCCCCCCCCCCCCCCCCCCCCCCCCCCCCCCCCCCCCCCCCCNAGCCTTTGACAAGGTCCCTCACCAAAGGCTTTTAAACAAAGTAGGCAGTCGTGGGAGAAGAGGGAAGGTCTTCTCATGGATCAGTAACTGGTTAAAAGGTAGGAAACAAAGGATAGGAAGAAATAGTTGGTTTTCACAGTAGAAAGAGGTAAATTGGGGGGGTCTCCCTAGGATCTTTACTAGGACCACTGCTGTTCAACATATTTGTAAATGATCTGAAAAAGGGAATAAGCAGTGAGGTGGCAACATTTGCAGATGTTACAAAATTATTCAAGATAGTTAAGTCCAAAGCAGACTGTGAAGAGTTACAAAGGGATCTCACAAAACTAGGTGATTGGACAACAAAATGGCAGGAGAAATTCAATGTTGACAAATGCAAAATAATGCACATTGCAAAACATAATCCCAACTATACATACAAAATTATGGGGTCTAAATTAGCTGTTACCACTCAAGAAAGAGATCATGGAGTCATTGTGGATAATTCTCTGAAAACAACCACTGGATGTGCAGTGGCAGTCAAAAAACGCTAACTTCAACTACTCAGACATCTGTTGGGAAAATAACACAGCAGGGCACAGATTATCCAACATTTTCTTGGAATGTATTGGAGACAATTTTTTATTTTACAAACTGGAGAAAGCTACTAGGGGAGAGGCTGTTATAGATTTGATTTTGACAAATAGAGAGGAACTGGTTGAGAATTTGAATTTCACTTGGGTGAAAGTGATCATGAAATAATAGAGTTCATGATTCTAAGGAATGCTAAGGAGGGAGAATAGCAAAATAAAGATAATGTATTTCAAGAAGGCAGACTTTAGCAAACTCAGGGAGTTGGTAGGTAAGATCCCATGGGAAGCAAGTCTAAGGGGAAAAACAATTGAAAACAGTTGGCAGTTTTTCAAAGAGACATTATTAAAGGCACAAGAGCAAACTATCCCACTGCATAAGAAAGATGGCAAGAGACCACCCTGGCTTAACCAGGAGATCTTCAATTATCTAAAAATTAAAGAGTCCTGCAGAAAGTGGAAACTAACTCAAATTACAAGGATGAATATAAACAAATAATACAAGTATGTAGGGACAAAATTAGAAAGGCCAAGGCACAAAACAAAATCAAACTAGCTAGAGACATAGAGGGTAACAAGAAAACATTCTACAGATACATTAGAAGCAAGAGGAAGACCAAGAACAGGGTAGGCCCATTACTCAATGAGGGAGGAAAAACAATAACAGAAAATGTGGAAATGGCAGAGGTGCTTAATGACTTCTTTGTTTCGATTTTCACCAAGAAGGTTGGTGGTGATTGGATGTCTAACATAGTGAATACCAGTGAAAATGAGGAAGGATCAGAAGAGGCTAAAATAGGAAAAGAACAACTTAAAAATTACTTAGACAAGTTAAGTATCAGAGGGGTAGCCGTGTTAGTCTGGATCTGTAAAAGCAGCAAAGAATCCTGTGGCACCTTATAGACTAACAGAGGTTTTGCAGCATGAGCTTTCGTGGGTGAATACCCACTTCTTCGGATGCAAGCTAACCTGATAGCTTTCTTTGACAGGGTAACAAGCCTTCTGGATGGGGGGAAGCGGTAGACATGGTATATCTTGATTTAGTAAAGCTTTTGATACTGTCTCACAGGACTTCCTCATAAACAAACTAGGGAAATGCAACCGAGATGGAGATATTATAAGGTGGGTGCAAAACTGGTTAGAAAACTGTTCCCAGAGAGTAATCATCAGTGGTTCACATTCATGCTGGAAGGACATAATGAGTGGGGTCCTGCAGGGATCAGTTCTGGGTCCAGTTCTGTTCAATATCTTCATCAATGATTTAGATAATGGCCTAGAGAGTACACTTATAAAGTTTGCAGACGATACCAAGCTGGGAGGGGTTCCAAGTGCTTTGGAGGATAGGATTAAAATTCAAAATGATCTGGACAAGCTGGAGAAATGATCTGAAGTAAATAGGATGAAATTCAATAAGGACAAATGCAAAGTACTCCATTTAGGAAGGAACAATCAGTTGCACACATAGAAAATGGGAAATGACTGCCTAGGAAGGAGCACTGCAGAAAGGATCTGGAGGTCATAGTGGACCACAAGCTAAATATGAGTCAACAGTGTAACGCTGTTGCAAAAAAAGCGAACATCATTCTGGGATGTATTAGCAGGAGTGTTGTAAGCAAGACACGAGAAGTAATTCTTCTGTTCTACTCCACGCTGCTTAGGCCTCAACTAGAGTATTGTGTCCAGTTCTGGGCACCACAATACAGGAAGGTTGTGGACAAATTGGAGAGAGTCCAGAGAAGAGCAACAAAAATGATTAAAGGTCTAGAAAACATGACCTATGAAGGAAAATTCGGAAAAAAATGGATTTATTTAGTCTGGAAAAGAGAAGACTGAGAGGACATGATAACAGTTTTCAAGTATGTAAAAGGTTGTTACAAGGAGGAGAGAGAAAAATTGTTTTTCTTAACCTCTGAGGATAGGACAAGAAGCAATGGGCTTAAATTGCAGCAAGGGAGGAGTAGGTTGGCATTAGAAAAAACTTCCTAACTGTCAGGGTGGTTAAGTACTGGAATAAATTGCCTAAGGAGGTTGTGGAATTTCCATCATTGGAGATTTTTAAGAGCAGCTTAGACAAACACCTGTCAGAAATGGTCTAGATAACACTTAGTCCTGTCATGAGTGCAGGGGACTGGACTAGATGACCTCTGAAGGTCCCTTCCAGTCCTATGATTCTAATGTTAGGAACCATTAGGAAAGGGATAGATAGTAAAGCGTTAAATATCATATCCCATTATATAAATCAATGGTGTTCCCACGCTTTGAATACTGTCTGCAGTTCTTGTCTCCCCATCTCAAAAAAGATATATTAGAATTGGAAAAGGTACAGAGAAGGGCAACAAAATTAATGATGGGTGTGGAACAGCTTCCAAATGAGGAGAGATTAAAAAGACTGGGACTGTTCTGCTTGGAAAAGACACAACAAAGGAGGGATATGATAGAGGTCTATAAAATCATGACTTCTGTGGAGAAAGTGAATAAGGAAGTGTTATTTACCCCTTCACATAATACAAGAACCAGGGGTCACCCAAAGAAATTAATAGGCAGCAGGTTTAAAACAAACATAAGGAAGTACTTCTTCACACAATGCACAGTCAACCTGTGGAACTCATTGCCAGGGGATGTTGTGAAGGCCAAAAGTATAACTGGGTTCAGAAAAAAATTAGATAAATTCCTGGAGGATAAGTCCATCAATGGCTATTAGCCAGGATGGGCAGAGATGCAACCCCATGCTCTGGGTGTCCCTAAACCTCTGACTGCCAGATGCTGGGACTGCATGACAGGGGATGAATCACTCGATAATTGCCCCATTCTGTTCATTCTCTCTGAAGCACCAGCCATTGGCCATTTTTGGGAAAGAGGATACTGGGCTAGATGGACCATTGGTCTTCGTATGGCCATTCTAATGTTCTCCCAGAAACAATCCCTGCAATTGCAGCCCCATGTGACACTGTTCTCACCTCTCTCCTGGCTGCGGGAATCTCCTGCAACTTACCCAAGTCCTTGTGTTTTCGTTGTCATCAAAGCGATTGATCCTAGCCTCTGCTGAGCTGAATCCTCCGTCCTGTCTTGGAGCATGTTATATAGAGTCCAGCCGGACAGAGATGTGTTGGAATGGGAGTGGAAGTCCAATAAAAAATTGGGTCAGCATGATTTCCTGATATCAGGCAATTAGAATCAGTGGCCCAGCAGCCAGGGCACAAACAACACGTATCCTGCTAGACACCTGGGCTCTACGGAAACATCTTAGGGTGTGTCTATCCAGCAAGTGAAGATGTATCCCTGCCAGCTTTAATCCAGCTAGTGTAGGTATTAATAGCATTCGGCACAGACTGCACCACAGGGTAACTGCTCTGGTTGCTCTCTGTGCTAATGTGTCCCCCCTGCTGTTGTTTCCTGGGCTAGCTAGATTAGCACTGCCCACCCATGCTGCAATCACACCTTCATTTGCTGTAGGTGCTTGTTTCTGTCTGAGGGATTGGAGCAAATGCAGTTGTATCTTAGGGCTTGGCTGTAGACAATGGATCGTGTGATGTGTCATGGATGGAAGCTTGAGACAAGTATAGCAGTCCGTAGGTTTCCTGTATAGGGTGGTGTTTATGTGACTATCATAGAATATCAGGGTTGGAAGGGACCTCACGCGATCATCTAATCCAACCCCCTGCTCAAAGCAGGACCAATCCCCAGACAGATTTTTGCCCCAGATCCCTAAATGGCCTCCTCAAGGATTGAACTCACAACCCTGGTGTCACGTTATTGATTTGAACTGGGACCATATAGAACATGGTTGCAACCAAAGTCCCGTAGTGGCACGAAATCTTGTATAAAGGGGGTCAAATGAGGTGTCTAAGACAAGGTTATGGTTTGCTGGTTATGATTATGCTGTCTATATATGTATATCAATTTTGTAGTTGAAGTTATGAATATTGGCTCTATGCTGTCTGTATTTCAAACTTATCCTGTGCTTCTGGGAGACGTCCCAGACAAGTTGGTGTTAGCTCTGCCTAGCCTGCTTGATGGCCCATTAAGGACCATCAGCGACACAATTGACCCATGTCTTTAGCCAACTGAAGACAAAATGGAGGGGTCTCCCACGGGTTTAAATAGACTGTCTCTTGTGGGTGGAGACCCCCTCCTCAGAATCCAGTCACAGAATGGAGATTCAGAATCACATGGGCAGGTCACCTGCCCATGCATGACTCAGGACTTGCAGGTAGCAGCCATTACCCACATGCTACCTTGAACGTCCTCAGGTAGACTTCTTATGTGGATTGGAGTCTTCCAAGCTCTTTTGTCTGTTAAGTGCTCTTTGATTGAACACTTAATTTTCACATTCCTTTCCCAAGAAGTGATCAAATGTTCTAACTGAGGCCACTTAGAAATCAAGCAATTATATAGCCAATGTTCATAACTTTGAACACACAAATGGTGCCTGCATACAACTAGGGTGAACATAACCAGTAGATCATAACCTTTACATAGATATGTTACATGGCCTATGTAGCAAGACCCTATTCCAGTTATATCATACATACATTTATGAGCCCCCCCCCGCCACATAAAGTCTTATGGGGTACGCTGTCACAACGGGTACCCAGAAGTCATCTACTACAGGACAGGCCCAACAAGGAAAATAACAGAACACCACTGGCCATCACGTACAGCCTTACTGCCAGAGACTTGGACACTGTCCATGGCGGAGGCAGTACCCGTAAAATTTCTGTTTGTCTTTGGTCACACTTCTTTTCAGTACCTTGAAACCATATGATGTCAATCCTAGGGGTTCTAGGCAGTTTTGGGGTTTCTGGTCCCCAGATGCCTGAAAACAGGTTGGGGTGTAGTATTCCTAACAGAGTGCAGACAGCAATACCTGTTAAAGTGGAGGTGTCTTGACATTTAACCACCAATGCCGTGAGGTGGCGTGCCTCAGTTTCCCCTTCTACACAGCAGCATGGGCCTGTTATGCTTTTGCTGCTGTGCCAAGCTTCCAGCCTAGTCACAGGCATAGGCTGAAAAGTAACATGCTTGTGGGGCTGTCTTGTTACCATCCCTAGCATGTACAACAGTTTGTTCCACAAATCAGGTATGTCCCACGTTTTTAAAGGGTTTACCACTAGTATGAATTCTTTTGTTTTATCCCAGAGGTGAATCAGCAAAAGACACAAGGTTAACAGCAAATCTACGGTGGACAGGCTTCGTTCACTCAATTTGACTTGTTTAACATCTATTGCATTTTTCCAGTTCTCTGTGCCCTCTGGTAGACACTTTGATGCAGATTCTTCTGCCTCTGTGGGGAAAGCTGCTAATTCAGGCATGTGTTTGGGTCTTTGGCCAGGAAAGGGTGTACTACAACCCTGCCTGCCCTCGGCCCCTCCCTCCGGAATTTCTCTGGGCTGGACCCCACTCCCTTGTGGAGTTTCACCCATGCAGAGATTTTGCCCCCCCTGTCTAGGAGAGAGAGTTTCATCTCTTACAAGTGTTGCAAGAACAACCTCTTTCAATGGGGTGCTCTGGACCCCTTTGGGCACCCCACTTTTTGTTTCCAACAGGTCAGCTGGATGGACCCCCCCCTCCGGGAGACTTGACCCCCAGGTTTCCCTTAAAACCTGATCTACAAGAGAGGGAGCTGGCATTTTAAATGCAGGCTTTTCACCCTTCTCCTGGGAAAGTCCCTCCCTACAAAAGGTGGGCAGACTCTCTGGCCCCCCCTCTGGGTCAGACACTCTTGTGTCCCCCAAAAGGGAAGGTGACCCTGCTCCAGTTGTGGCCTCACAGCTACCAGCTATGACAGACCTTTCACTGGCCAGCAAAATCCCCCCCCTTTCACTCGGGTTGGGCTGGCACCCAGCTACAGAGTCTTTGGGGTCTGTTCCCACCGCAGCAGTCACCAAGACCCCAACTTCCACCTCCGGGACACATGTCTCTGTGCACCCCAGGGCAGGCCCTGCCCCCTGCGGACCTGCAACTTCCTGGCAGTCAGCAGCTGTGGTGGCCCCCCTGTTACAAGGTGGTACATCCCTCTCCCCCAGGGAGATGATTACGGGACAGGCCAGTTAGAAGTCAAGCAATTATATAGCCAATGTTCATAACTTTGAACACACAAATGGTGCCTGCATACAACTAGGGTGAACATAACCAGTAGATCATAATCTTTACATAGATATGTTACATGGCCTATGTAGCAAAACCCTATTCCAGTTATATCATACATACATTTATGAGCCCCCCCCCCGCCACATAAAGTCTTATGGGGTACGCTGTCACAACGGGTACCCAGAAGTCATCTACTACAGGACAGGCCCAACAAGGAAAATAACAGAACACCACTGGCCATCACGTACAGCCCCCAGCTAAAACCTTTCCAGCACATCATCAATGATCTACAACCTATCCTGGAAAATGATCCCTCACTCTCACAGGCCTTGGGAGGCAGGCCAGTCCTCACTTACAGACAGCCGCCCAACCTGAAGCAAATACTCACCAGCAACTACACACCACACCATGCCACAGAAACACTAACCCCGGAACCAATCCCTGTAACAAACCCCGTTGCCTACTCTGTCCCCATATCTACTCTAGCGACACCATCATAGGACCTAACCACATCAGCCACACCATCAGGGACTCATTCACCTGCACATCTACTAATGTGATATATGCCATCATGTGACAGCAGTGCCCCTCTGCCATGTACATTGGCCAAACAAACAGTCTCTACGTAAAAGAATAAATGGACACAAATCAGACATCAGGAATGGTAACTTACAAAAGTCAGTAGGACAACGCTTCAATCTTCCTGGACATTTAATAACAGATTTAAAATTAGCCATCCTTCTACAAAAAAACTTCAAAAACAGACTTCAAAGAGAAACTGCAGAGCTACAATTCATTTGCAAACTTAACACCATTAATTTGGGCTTGAACAGGGACTGGGAGTGGCTGGCTCACTACAAATGCAATTTTCCCTCTCTTGGTATTGACACCTCCTCATCAATTATTGGGAGTGGACCACATCCACCCTGACTGAATTGGCCTTGTCAACATTGGTTCTCCACTTGTAAAGTAACTCCCTTCTCTTCCTGTGCCAGTATATTTATGCCTGTATCTGTAATTTTCACTCCATGCATCTGAAGAAGTGGGTTTTTTACTCACAAAAGCTTATGCCCAAATAAATCTGTTAGTCTTTAAGGTGCCACCGGACTCCTTGTTGTTTTGTGGATACAGACTAACACGGCTACCCCTCTGATGGTGTGAATGTGACCCTGTCACTGTCCAGGATTTAACAACATTAAACAAAGTTCGGGGTTTGGTATCCAGAGCCCTAGGCCTGCCCAGTCCCATGGCAAACACACCATTAAAAATCCTTTCCAGCTTTCATTAAAGATACAGAAAAGAAGGACAAACTGCTCAGACATTAGAAATGTAAAGTATTCAGGCTTTAATGACATCCCTTGTTCTTTTTCCCTTTAGTTGGGAGATTTTTTAGACGGAACCCATGCCTGTCTGACAGTCTCTCAAACGGTATTAAAGATGGTAATAATAACTATTCTTTTGAGGCAAAAAGCAGTTAGTTGCAATTAGACTCCAATCTTTTTTCTTAGAATACAAAACACGACAGACACACACACAACAGGGGAAAGAGAAGAACGGCAAAGAGACAAAATGCAGCTTCTGTCTCTGGTGTGACTCTCCCTTGCAGTCTCACAGAAACCCAGGCCTAGCACACGATCTTACCAGCCCCTCTGAGACTTGGCAACTTGTACTAGCCTGTGGTGTTCAGAGAATTGCTTGTAATTGCCTCTTTGGTCACAGAGTTACAGCAATGTTACAACATATACAGTCTTGGCCAGCTATGAAGGAGAGAGATGTGGAAGGACAAAATGAAAGAGAGAGAGTTAGAGAGAGAGAGATTTTCAGATGAGGGATGTAAATTATTTCCTCTTGGGACTGAAGCCAGGACTGGAGTCTTCGAGGGTTGGGTTGGGTTGGGTTGGGTTGGAGTTTTTGCTTACTCCTCCAATGGCTGTAGGCAAGGGAAGGAAATTGGTATGTGGGGAGAAACACTTGGAGAAATATACTCAGGTAAACACACAAGACACAAACTCACATGGGAAACAACACAGGAGACAGATAAGGCTCTGACTGACAGAAGCAAAAGCCAGAACCACAGAAAACGCAAACACACCCATCAAAAGATACAAACACCCACAAGGAGGAAGAGGAGATATGCCAGAGTCATTCAAGGAAGAGGCATATACCCACACAACACAGACAAACACACAAGAACCATAACATGAGACATGAAGACTCACATAAGTAAGGGATTCAAACACACACAACACAAACAGACCCACACCCAAATCCAAACCTGAGGTAAGGAAAGATGTAACTCTCAAAAGCAAGAGTTTGGTTTTTTTCATTTTTGGCACTGAATACCAATTAAAAGGTTCATTATACTGCTATGGCTAGTTGCCATCAATAGTGAGGATTAAGCTACACTGGTGTGAAGCATGGTTCTAGTAGTACACCTGAATCCACAGGAGGGGTTGTACTGGAAATTGGTACAAAAACTGCTCTCTCGCTCTCTCTCTCCATCCATCTATCCCCATGCACACTCATGTCTCTTTGTCTCTATCCATCTATCTATCCCAGACACACCCATATTTATCTACTTACATTTGTGACGTTCCCATTGTGGGAGTCTCTGAAGGCTGGCAGCTGCCACAGGAACATGGGACGTTGTTACTGTCATGAGCATTCTCGACAGGTATGATGGATGGAGCCTCTGAGCTGGGGATGAGGCCACCAGGTGTTATTACCATGCAAATTCAGACTGTCAAGGCTTCTGAACTAGATAATGTCCTAGTTTCGCCTAGCAGGTCACATTGGTCCCTGTTACTATCAATCACTTTCATCAATTTTAAATGTCAATTCCTCTCGCTTATGATGGGGATCTGGAGTCAGGACTCCTGGGTTCTAATGCTGGCTCTGGAAAGAGAGTGAGGTCTAGTGAGCTGGGGCTGGGAAGTGGGACTCCTGGGTTCTATCTCCAGTGTTATGGCTGTCTGTGTAATGAGGTCTCAGCTTGAAGGTTCCCTCTATAATACTGTTGACAAGCCCAGGGACATGGGCTACATACATCTGACTGCAGAGGGAAGGTGTAGACTTGTGGGTCTATGGGTACACTGCTGGACTTATAAACAAGGCATTGTGAGTTCACATCTCTCTGAGGCTTTTAATAACAGTTTCTTTTCCACTGTGATCCACCCGTGACTTGCAGTTGGATTGGAGAGATCTGCACAAGGCAAGGTACACTTTCTTGAACACATGGGCTCGGATCCAGCTCTCAGGGGTCATGCACAGAGTCCTCCCGAGCTGAGTTACTTTCCTCGAAGTCCATGGGACATGAGGAGGTAGAAGAAAGGTGGGACTGGAGCCAAGGTCCTCAAACTCTGTTATCCTTGGAGGAGCTGTAGATGCTCAACAAACACCATCTGGTACCAAGTGCAGTCCAGTTGCACACCTCTCACTGCAGCACAAGGGGAGCACACCCCCGACTGGGTCCCTGCCCTGCTCCCTGCAACCAGCACCCCCTAATGCTACATGGGGCCTAGCATGGATTATGAGGTTAGAGCACTCCCTACTGAGCCCCCTTCCTTCAGGAGAAAACCCCCATGCATGGTGCTACTTGGGGTTACCTGAACCCAAAGCTATGGTAACTAGTCTTTGTTTTCCAGGTGGTGTCAGGAAATAAATCAGTGGGGGACACAGCATTTCTATCTGATAAATGATTGGTACACAAGAGTGCTTCCACCCCAAAATCCTTGTTTTTATTGAGTACAAAGCAAACATCTAAAATAAGAATTGGTCTATCTAGAGTACCCCAAATAAATTTAGTTACCCAAAGTCTGAGGTGGTGTCGAATGACAGCAACAGGTTTCTGGTGCCCAGTCTTCTGCCTTGCTGCTGGGGAGTTTTTATGTCAGTGACTCCTTGCTCGTAGAAAATCCAAACTATGTAGAAAAGTTAGGATGACTGGTGTGTAAGTCACTGGGTCTTTTTTGTTCCTCTTTTTAAAGATAGGTACTCTGTCCTTTTCCATTTCTCTGGGACCTCACTCGTTCTCCATGAGCTCTTGAAGATCATTGCTAACAGTTCTGAGATTGCTTCAGCTAGTTCCTTAAGTACCCAAGGATGAATTTCATCTGACCCAGAAAATTTGAGTACATCTTACTCATCTAAATATTCTTTAACCTCTTTTTTTCTGTATTTTGGCTTGTTTTCCTTCCTCCTTGTTAATATTAACTCTGTGGAGTATCTGGTTACCATTAACCTTTTTAGTGAAGATTGAAGCAAAATAGGCATTAAACACTTCAGCCATATATTCCTGGTTGGTCAGGTTAATTAAAGAAATTGCAGGAGGATTTTGCTTTCTGTCTGCTATGTTCACGGATAGGCACAGAGAAGTTAGATCAAGAACATACAGCACTCTTGCTGGAAGTCTGAAATAGAACATGACTTTACTTCTTAGAATCCAGAGTCCTAACACTGAAGAACACCAAAACAGAGAGATAAACCAGGCTGCTTCAAAAGGCACAATTCATCCCAATTGCTCTAGGAGGGCTCTCTGCAGACTGAGTGCTGAAGACCCAGATTGCGCACTTCCCTCAAGAGCCCCTGGCTTGCAAGCAGGACATGCGATGGAAAGCTTAAGCTGCATTATTAAGTTTAGTCAATAGGTGGCACTTAGCAAACAATACAGCAGCACATCTTCACAGAGCGTTGAAGACATTCCTTTTTGCAATAAAGTTTTGGTCATTGCTGGCATCCATTTTGCCTCTGTCTCTGTGTGACTAACCTGACAAAGCATCAGAAGAGAAAATAGAATAGAAATGTCAGAATTTAATCCAAATGCCAACATTTCATGTCCCAGAGTGCTTCTGCTTTCACAGACCATCAGACTTACATTCATGTAAGGAGCAGTTTGCACATTTTCGCTTTGCAACTAAACTCCACGAGAAGAGTGGGGAGGTGCAAGTGAGTTCCCTAGTCTATGCCATGGGCAGGGAAGCTGAACATATCTTGAAATCCTTTGCCTTTGAAGAGGAGAGCCACAAGAATAATTATGCTGTGAGACTGGCTAAGTTTGATGAGCATTTTATACCATGGTGTAATATGGTTTATGACTGAGTGTGTTTTTAGCAGCACGTCCCTATGTCTGGGAATCTTGTATAAGAGGCTTGTACGGCGTGGCAGAAACCTGTGATTATGAAGACAAAAACGAAGACCACAGTAGAGACAGAGTAGTGATTGGCGTTTTAGATGAGAGCTGTCAGAGACACTGCAAAATAAGTGGCATTGAATCCTTCACGCAGCAATAGAAATAGCAGGACAAGCGGAGATGATAAAAATCAAAACAGAGACCAGTGGCTGCCAGGAAGAAACACAGAGAAAGTGACTTGCAACAGAGTCACGCTAGGGGATATAGCACAGCTGCAAAAACCAATTGCAATAAATCCCCAAAGGCACTGTGGGGCAAGCCCAGGCAAAAGAGAGCATTTTGTCAGTTAGATGCACAAGATGTGGGAAAGATCATGGTTCAAGAGGTGATTGCCCGGCTAAAGGAGCCAAATGTAGTAAATTAACAAAAGTAGAACATTTTGCCACTTTCTGCCAGACGAAGGCAGGACATAGAGTGACCACTGAGAGTCACAAGACATTTTTTCGGAGATCAATCCTGTGTAATGAGACAGAGCCAGGCTGGAGGGAGGAATAGAATATTATTGGAAAGACCGTTAATTTTAAACTAGATTTGGGGGCAGATGTAACAAGTCACACCGGAAGGGACTTACAATCACCTTCAACCCCTCTCGGAGCTGAAACAAGCTAGATAGGGGGAGGGATAGCTCAGTGGTTTGAGCATTGGCTTGCTAAACCCAGGGTTATGAGTTCAATCCTTGAGGGGGCCATCTAGGGCAAAAAATTGGTCCTGCTAGTGAAGGCAGGGGACTGCACTCAATGACCTTTCAAGGTCCCTTCCAGTTCTATGAAATAGGTGTATCTCCATATATTATACTGTGCAAAATTGCCTCAGGAGTTTGGTGAGCTGCTTCGCTTTAATTTCAATGCTATCACTCAAGCACTGTTTTAATATCCTGCCTGGTAAACAAGAGAAGTCTGGAACTGAAATCAATGGATCAGAATTGGTGTATCAGAAATTAGGCCTAACTGATGACCAAAATAATGAGGGGAGGGGCTATTCCACCCATCACTGTCTTTTGGGGTCCTTTAAAAAGGGCAAGTTTGGGAGAAAAATTGACAGAGGCGAGGAAGTGAATGTAACAATCACTGACCGAACGAAGGGGAAGGTATGACCTTTACCATCATGGCTGCTGCCCTGCCGATTCCTGGGAGCACAGGATCCAGCATGACACCCCTGGGCTTCCTTCATCCTAATCCCAAGAGATGTACTAACCAGAGACAGGGACGCAGCTGACATGGCCACCTCTACTGGCTCCGGCTAAATCCCAACCACCACATGGGATAGGAGACTTTGTCTCCACCCCTGCCCCCCATGTGTCACTTTCCTTCCCCACCTTATTTCCCCCTCTTTTCTACCTATCCTTTTCCCTTGTATCTAATAAGACTGGATATTTCACAACACTGCTGTAAATCAGATACCAAAGAGGCAGTTAAAAGCAATGCTCTCAACCCCCCAAGCTAATACAAGTTGCCAGGTCTCAGAGCAGCTGGTAAGTTNGCCCCCCCTGTCTAGGAGAGAGAGTTTCATCTCTTACAAGTGTTGCAAGAACAACCTCTTTCAATGGGGTGCTCTGGACCCCTTTGGGCACCCCACTTTTTGTTTCCAACAGGTCAGCTGGATGGACCCCCCCCTCCGGGAGACTTGACCCCCAGGTTTCCCTTAAAACCTGATCTACAAGAGAGGGAGCTGGCATTTTAAATGCAGGCTTTTCACCCTTCTCTTGGGAAAGTCCCTCCCTACAAAAGGTGGGCAGACTCTCTGGCCCCCCCTCACCTTCCATCTGGGCTTCCCTCTCTGGGCTCCCCTCTGGGTCAGACACTCCTGTGTCCCCCAAAAGGGAAGGTGACCCTGCTCCAGCTGTGGGCTCACAGCTACCAGCCATGACAGACCTTTCACTGGCCAGCAAAATCCCCCCCCTTTCACTCGGGTTGGGCTGGCACCCAGCTACAGAGTCTTTGGGGTCTGTTCCCACCGCAGCAGTTACCAAGACCCCAACTTCCACCTTCGGGACACACGTCTCTGTGCACCCCAGGGCGGGCCCTGCCCCCTGTTGACCTGCAACTTCCTGGCAGTCAGCAGCTGGGGTGACCCCCCTGTTACCAGGTGGTACATCCCCCTCCCCCAGGGAGATGATTACGGGACAGGAGCTGGCTTCGTCCAGCCCCTCCCTCTGGAACTTCCCTNTGATCTACAACCTATCCTGGAAAATGATCCCTCACTCTCACAGGCCTTGGGAGGCAGGCCAGTCCTCACTTACAGACAGCCGCCCAACCTGAAGCAAATACTCACCAGCAACTACACACCACACCATGCCACAGAAACACTAACCCCGGAACCAATCCCTGTAACAAACCCCGTTGCCTACTCTGTCCCCATATCTACTCTAGCGACACCATCATAGGACCTAACCACATCAGCCACACCATCAGGGACTCATTCACCTGCACATCTACTAATGTGATATATGCCATCATGTGACAGCAGTGCCCCTCTGCCATGTACATTGGCCAAACAAACAGTCTCTACGTAAAAGAATAAATGGACACAAATCAGACATCAGGAATGGTAACTTACAAAAGTCAGTAGGACAACGCTTCAATCTTCCTGGACATTTAATAACAGATTTAAAATTAGCCATCCTTCTACAAAAAAACTTCAAAAACAGACTTCAAAGAGAAACTGCAGAGCTACAATTCATTTGCAAACTTAACACCATTAATTTGGGCNTCTCCCCCAGGGAGATGATTACGGGACAGGCCAGTTAGAAGTCAAGCAATTATATAGCCAATGTTCATAACTTTGAACACACAAATGGTGCCTGCATACAACTAGGGTGAACATAACCAGTAGATCATAATCTTTACATAGATATGTTACATGGCCTATGTAGCAAAACCCTATTCCAGTTATATCATACATACATTTATGAGCCCCCCCCCCGCCACATAAAGTCTTATGGGGTACGCTGTCACAACGGGTACCCAGAAGTCATCTACTACAGGACAGGCCCAACAAGGAAAATAACAGAACACCACTGGCCATCACGTACAGCCCCCAGCTAAAACCTTTCCAGCACATCATCAATGATCTACAACCTATCCTGGAAAATGATCCCTCACTCTCACAGGCCTTGGGAGGCAGGCCAGTCCTCACTTACAGACAGCCGCCCAACCTGAAGCAAATACTCACCAGCAACTACACACCACACCATGCCACAGAAACACTAACCCCGGAACCAATCCCTGTAACAAACCCCGTTGCCTACTCTGTCCCCATATCTACTCTAGCGACACCATCATAGGACCTAACCACATCAGCCACACCATCAGGGACTCATTCACCTGCACATCTACTAATGTGATATATGCCATCATGTGACAGCAGTGCCCCTCTGCCATGTACATTGGCCAAACAAACAGTCTCTACGTAAAAGAATAAATGGACACAAATCAGACATCAGGAATGGTAACTTACAAAAGTCAGTAGGACAACGCTTCAATCTTCCTGGACATTTAATAACAGATTTAAAATTAGCCATCCTTCTACAAAAAAACTTCAAAAACAGACTTCAAAGAGAAACTGCAGAGCTACAATTCATTTGCAAACTTAACACCATTAATTTGGGCTTGAACAGGGACTGGGAGTGGCTGGCTCACTACAAATGCAATTTTCCCTCTCTTGGTATTGACACCTCCTCATCAATTATTGGGAGTGGACCACATCCACCCTGACTGAATTGGCCTTGTCAACATTGGTTCTCCACTTGTAAAGTAACTCCCTTCTCTTCCTGTGCCAGTATATTTATGCCTGTATCTGTAATTTTCACTCCATGCATCTGAAGAAGTGGGTTTTTTACTCACAAAAGCTTATGCCCAAATAAATCTGTTAGTCTTTAAGGTGCCACCGGACTCCTTGTTGTTTTGTGGATACAGACTAACACGGCTACCCCTCTGATGGTGTGAATGTGACCCTGTCACTGTCCAGGATTTAACAACATTAAACAAAGTTCGGGGTTTGGTATCCAGAGCCCTAGGCCTGCCCAGTCCCATGGCAAACACACCATTAAAAATCCTTTCCAGCTTTCATTAAAGATACAGAAAAGAAGGACAAACTGCTCAGACATTAGAAATGTAAAGTATTCAGGCTTTAATGACATCCCTTGTTCTTTTTCCCTTTAGTTGGGAGATTTTTTAGACGGAACCCATGCCTGTCTGACAGTCTCTCAAACGGTATTAAAGATGGTAATAATAACTATTCTTTTGAGGCAAAAAGCAGTTAGTTGCAATTAGACTCCAATCTTTTTTCTTAGAATACAAAACACGACAGACACACACACAACAGGGGAAAGAGAAGAACGGCAAAGAGACAAAATGCAGCTTCTGTCTCTGGTGTGACTCTCCCTTGCAGTCTCACAGAAACCCAGGCCTAGCACACGATCTTACCAGCCCCTCTGAGACTTGGCAACTTGTACTAGCCTGTGGTGTTCAGAGAATTGCTTGTAATTGCCTCTTTGGTCACAGAGTTACAGCAATGTTACAACATATACAGTCTTGGCCAGCTATGAAGGAGAGAGATGTGGAAGGACAAAATGAAAGAGAGAGAGTTAGAGAGAGAGAGATTTTCAGATGAGGGATGTAAATTATTTCCTCTTGGGACTGAAGCCAGGACTGGAGTCTTCGAGGGTTGGGTTGGGTTGGGTTGGGTTGGAGTTTTTGCTTACTCCTCCAATGGCTGTAGGCAAGGGAAGGAAATTGGTATGTGGGGAGAAACACTTGGAGAAATATACTCAGGTAAACACACAAGACACAAACTCACATGGGAAACAACACAGGAGACAGATAAGGCTCTGACTGACAGAAGCAAAAGCCAGAACCACAGAAAACGCAAACACACCCATCAAAAGATACAAACACCCACAAGGAGGAAGAGGAGATATGCCAGAGTCATTCAAGGAAGAGGCATATACCCACACAACACAGACAAACACACAAGAACCATAACATGAGACATGAAGACTCACATAAGTAAGGGATTCAAACACACACAACACAAACAGACCCACACCCAAATCCAAACCTGAGGTAAGGAAAGATGTAACTCTCAAAAGCAAGAGTTTGGTTTTTTTCATTTTTGGCACTGAATACCAATTAAAAGGTTCATTATACTGCTATGGCTAGTTGCCATCAATAGTGAGGATTAAGCTACACTGGTGTGAAGCATGGTTCTAGTAGTACACCTGAATCCACAGGAGGGGTTGTACTGGAAATTGGTACAAAAACTGCTCTCTCGCTCTCTCTCTCCATCCATCTATCCCCATGCACACTCATGTCTCTTTGTCTCTATCCATCTATCTATCCCAGACACACCCATATTTATCTACTTACATTTGTGACGTTCCCATTGTGGGAGTCTCTGAAGGCTGGCAGCTGCCACAGGAACATGGGACGTTGTTACTGTCATGAGCATTCTCGACAGGTATGATGGATGGAGCCTCTGAGCTGGGGATGAGGCCACCAGGTGTTATTACCATGCAAATTCAGACTGTCAAGGCTTCTGAACTAGATAATGTCCTAGTTTCGCCTAGCAGGTCACATTGGTCCCTGTTACTATCAATCACTTTCATCAATTTTAAATGTCAATTCCTCTCGCTTATGATGGGGATCTGGAGTCAGGACTCCTGGGTTCTAATGCTGGCTCTGGAAAGAGAGTGAGGTCTAGTGAGCTGGGGCTGGGAAGTGGGACTCCTGGGTTCTATCTCCAGTGTTATGGCTGTCTGTGTAATGAGGTCTCAGCTTGAAGGTTCCCTCTATAATACTGTTGACAAGCCCAGGGACATGGGCTACATACATCTGACTGCAGAGGGAAGGTGTAGACTTGTGGGTCTATGGGTACACTGCTGGACTTATAAACAAGGCATTGTGAGTTCACATCTCTCTGAGGCTTTTAATAACAGTTTCTTTTCCACTGTGATCCACCCGTGACTTGCAGTTGGATTGGAGAGATCTGCACAAGGCAAGGTACACTTTCTTGAACACATGGGCTCGGATCCAGCTCTCAGGGGTCATGCACAGAGTCCTCCCGAGCTGAGTTACTTTCCTCGAAGTCCATGGGACATGAGGAGGTAGAAGAAAGGTGGGACTGGAGCCAAGGTCCTCAAACTCTGTTATCCTTGGAGGAGCTGTAGATGCTCAACAAACACCATCTGGTACCAAGTGCAGTCCAGTTGCACACCTCTCACTGCAGCACAAGGGGAGCACACCCCCGACTGGGTCCCTGCCCTGCTCCCTGCAACCAGCACCCCCTAATGCTACATGGGGCCTAGCATGGATTATGAGGTTAGAGCACTCCCTACTGAGCCCCCTTCCTTCAGGAGAAAACCCCCATGCATGGTGCTACTTGGGGTTACCTGAACCCAAAGCTATGGTAACTAGTCTTTGTTTTCCAGGTGGTGTCAGGAAATAAATCAGTGGGGGACACAGCATTTCTATCTGATAAATGATTGGTACACAAGAGTGCTTCCACCCCAAAATCCTTGTTTTTATTGAGTACAAAGCAAACATCTAAAATAAGAATTGGTCTATCTAGAGTACCCCAAATAAATTTAGTTACCCAAAGTCTGAGGTGGTGTCGAATGACAGCAACAGGTTTCTGGTGCCCAGTCTTCTGCCTTGCTGCTGGGGAGTTTTTATGTCAGTGACTCCTTGCTCGTAGAAAATCCAAACTATGTAGAAAAGTTAGGATGACTGGTGTGTAAGTCACTGGGTCTTTTTTGTTCCTCTTTTTAAAGATAGGTACTCTGTCCTTTTCCATTTCTCTGGGACCTCACTCGTTCTCCATGAGCTCTTGAAGATCATTGCTAACAGTTCTGAGATTGCTTCAGCTAGTTCCTTAAGTACCCAAGGATGAATTTCATCTGACCCAGAAAATTTGAGTACATCTTACTCATCTAAATATTCTTTAACCTCTTTTTTTCTGTATTTTGGCTTGTTTTCCTTCCTCCTTGTTAATATTAACTCTGTGGAGTATCTGGTTACCATTAACCTTTTTAGTGAAGATTGAAGCAAAATAGGCATTAAACACTTCAGCCATATATTCCTGGTTGGTCAGGTTAATTAAAGAAATTGCAGGAGGATTTTGCTTTCTGTCTGCTATGTTCACGGATAGGCACAGAGAAGTTAGATCAAGAACATACAGCACTCTTGCTGGAAGTCTGAAATAGAACATGACTTTACTTCTTAGAATCCAGAGTCCTAACACTGAAGAACACCAAAACAGAGAGATAAACCAGGCTGCTTCAAAAGGCACAATTCATCCCAATTGCTCTAGGAGGGCTCTCTGCAGACTGAGTGCTGAAGACCCAGATTGCGCACTTCCCTCAAGAGCCCCTGGCTTGCAAGCAGGACATGCGATGGAAAGCTTAAGCTGCATTATTAAGTTTAGTCAATAGGTGGCACTTAGCAAACAATACAGCAGCACATCTTCACAGAGCGTTGAAGACATTCCTTTTTGCAATAAAGTTTTGGTCATTGCTGGCATCCATTTTGCCTCTGTCTCTGTGTGACTAACCTGACAAAGCATCAGAAGAGAAAATAGAATAGAAATGTCAGAATTTAATCCAAATGCCAACATTTCATGTCCCAGAGTGCTTCTGCTTTCACAGACCATCAGACTTACATTCATGTAAGGAGCAGTTTGCACATTTTCGCTTTGCAACTAAACTCCACGAGAAGAGTGGGGAGGTGCAAGTGAGTTCCCTAGTCTATGCCATGGGCAGGGAAGCTGAACATATCTTGAAATCCTTTGCCTTTGAAGAGGAGAGCCACAAGAATAATTATGCTGTGAGACTGGCTAAGTTTGATGAGCATTTTATACCATGGTGTAATATGGTTTATGACTGAGTGTGTTTTTAGCAGCACGTCCCTATGTCTGGGAATCTTGTATAAGAGGCTTGTACGGCGTGGCAGAAACCTGTGATTATGAAGACAAAAACGAAGACCACAGTAGAGACAGAGTAGTGATTGGCGTTTTAGATGAGAGCTGTCAGAGACACTGCAAAATAAGTGGCATTGAATCCTTCACGCAGCAATAGAAATAGCAGGACAAGCGGAGATGATAAAAATCAAAACAGAGACCAGTGGCTGCCAGGAAGAAACACAGAGAAAGTGACTTGCAACAGAGTCACGCTAGGGGATATAGCACAGCTGCAAAAACCAATTGCAATAAATCCCCAAAGGCACTGTGGGGCAAGCCCAGGCAAAAGAGAGCATTTTGTCAGTTAGATGCACAAGATGTGGGAAAGATCATGGTTCAAGAGGTGATTGCCCGGCTAAAGGAGCCAAATGTAGTAAATTAACAAAAGTAGAACATTTTGCCACTTTCTGCCAGACGAAGGCAGGACATAGAGTGACCACTGAGAGTCACAAGACATTTTTTCGGAGATCAATCCTGTGTAATGAGACAGAGCCAGGCTGGAGGGAGGAATAGAATATTATTGGAAAGACCGTTAATTTTAAACTAGATTTGGGGGCAGATGTAACAAGTCACACCGGAAGGGACTTACAATCACCTTCAACCCCTCTCGGAGCTGAAACAAGCTAGATAGGGGGAGGGATAGCTCAGTGGTTTGAGCATTGGCTTGCTAAACCCAGGGTTATGAGTTCAATCCTTGAGGGGGCCATCTAGGGCAAAAAATTGGTCCTGCTAGTGAAGGCAGGGGACTGCACTCAATGACCTTTCAAGGTCCCTTCCAGTTCTATGAAATAGGTGTATCTCCATATATTATACTGTGCAAAATTGCCTCAGGAGTTTGGTGAGCTGCTTCGCTTTAATTTCAATGCTATCACTCAAGCACTGTTTTAATATCCTGCCTGGTAAACAAGAGAAGTCTGGAACTGAAATCAATGGATCAGAATTGGTGTATCAGAAATTAGGCCTAACTGATGACCAAAATAATGAGGGGAGGGGCTATTCCACCCATCACTGTCTTTTGGGGTCCTTTAAAAAGGGCAAGTTTGGGAGAAAAATTGACAGAGGCGAGGAAGTGAATGTAACAATCACTGACCGAACGAAGGGGAAGGTATGACCTTTACCATCATGGCTGCTGCCCTGCCGATTCCTGGGAGCACAGGATCCAGCATGACACCCCTGGGCTTCCTTCATCCTAATCCCAAGAGATGTACTAACCAGAGACAGGGACGCAGCTGACATGGCCACCTCTACTGGCTCCGGCTAAATCCCAACCACCACATGGGATAGGAGACTTTGTCTCCACCCCTGCCCCCCATGTGTCACTTTCCTTCCCCACCTTATTTCCCCCTCTTTTCTACCTATCCTTTTCCCTTGTATCTAATAAGACTGGATATTTCACAACACTGCTGTAAATCAGATACCAAAGAGGCAGTTAAAAGCAATGCTCTCAACCCCCCAAGCTAATACAAGTTGCCAGGTCTCAGAGCAGCTGGTAAGTTCATAGTCCAGGCCTGTGTTTCTCCAGCTCTGAGGCTGTGAGGGAGGATCATACCAGAAGCAGATGCTGCATTTTCTCTCTTTGCCGTTCTTGTCTTTCCCCTCTCGTGTGTGTCTGGCGCATTTTGTCTTCTAAGAAAGAGGATCGGACTTCAACAAAATTGACAGCTCCATCCCATCTCAACTAATTTCTTCTCTTTGCCTAAAGAGCACAGTTATTACCATCTTTAATACCATTTCTGAAACTGTCACACAAGGAGGAGAGGTTCCTTTTAAAACTTCTCCCCAACTACAGGGAAAGGGAATAAGGGACATAGTTAAAATAAAAGCCTTAATGCTTTATCTTTCAAAGGTTTGAGCTGTTTGTCCTTCTTTTCTGTACCTTCAATAAAAGGGGGAAAGGACTGTTAATTGTGTGTTTGCCATGGGACTGAGTAGGCTGACGGCTCTCGATACCAAACCCCAAACTTCATTTAACACTGCTTGTTCTTTGGCAGTGACAAGGTCACCTTAACACCATTAATTCTCTGGGCCCATATATTCCATCTCAATGACTGCCACAGAGCCCAGGGCTGGGATAGCAGGGGCTGTGGTTGGGCTTGGGGGGTACTGGAAGAGCTGTGAGTTTCTAGGCTAGGACTGGATTAGCAAAGGCCAGTGGATCAGGACTCAGGGTGCATCTGCTCAGCAAATGAAGGTGTGATTGTAGCGTGGGTGGGCGTTGCTACGCTAGCTTTAATCTAGCTAGCTTGGGTAACAATAGCAGAGAGGACACGTTGCCTGGATTACAGCACTGGCTGGCAACCAGGGTAGGTACCCAAAGTCCATGGTGGGCTGGTACCAGAGCACCTAGTCCATGATTACGTCTGTACCACCTGATATTGTTACCCACAGTAGCTAGCTTAAAGCTGGCAGGGATACATCTACCTATGCTACAATTGCACCTTCCCTTGCTGGGTAGACACACCTCGAGCCCACGTCTCTAGCAGGACTTGTGCTGTTTGTTCCTCAACCACCCACGGCCTGTTGGGCTACTGCTTTTAATTGCCAGATATCAGGAAATGATGATGACCCAATTATTTACTAGGTTTCCCTTCCTACTAATCCACCTCCATATCTGGCTGGGTTCTATATAACACACTCCAAGGTGGGCAGGAGGATCAGGGTGAGGTTCGGCTCCGCAGATGCTGGGATCCATTGCTCTGACAGCAGTGAAGCAACAAGGACTTGGGTAAGCTGCAGGAGATTCCCCTAGCGCAGAGAGAGGAGAAAACACTATTGCATGGGGTTGCAAATACAGGGTTTGTTTCTTGGAGGCAGCACGTTCTAGTGGTTAGAGCAGAGAGTCTGGGAGTCAGGACTCCTGGGTTCACTCTCCACCTCTGGGTGGGGAACAGTGGGTTAGAGGAGGTGGGGGCTGATGTCAGTTGGGGTCTGTGCAGCAACTGGCACAAGGGCGGGAGGCCCATCGTGGTCACAGTCTGAGACTCTGGACACCTGGGCTCTAACCTGGCTCTGGGCGGGGAATGGGGAACAGTGGGTTAGAGGAGCAGGCCCCTGGCACAATGGAGCCCCAGATGTGCCAGGTTCTGAGAAACCCCCAGCACAATGGGGCTGGGACAATGGGATGGACTCTGGGCAAAGTGGCATGGACAGGGATATCAGGAGGGGTGGGGATTTTGGGCAGAGTGGAGTGGGAGGGGACGAGGTTGGGCCCAGGAGGTTCCATGGTGGAGGCAAATCCCCACCCCGTTCTGTCTCCCTACTTCAGGTCAATCCAGCAACAGACATGGCCATGGCCATGAGAAGACCCCACCTACGGCTACTGCTGCCCCTCGTCCTGCTGGCCGCCTGCCTGGCTCTGGCCAGTGGGACACCATGGACCCGTCTGAAAAACAGATTCAGAAAGCACCATGTGGATTTCCCACAAAGCCCAGCTGACTTCCCCGACAACTACTGCGAGATGATGATGTTGAAACGGGGAATATATGGGACGTTCATCAACACCTTCATCCATGCACCCATGCGATCTATCCAGCGTGTCTGCTCTGTGGGCGGAATACACATCTCAACTGGCCTACGCAAGAGCATTTTTCACTTCACTGTCACCACCTGCAGATATGACCTGCAGATTGACTCTTACGTTGAGGAAAACTATTCCCGGCACATTGTCATTGGCTGCTGGAATCGACTCCCTGTGCTCTATGTGGAGTAGATGTAGGGCCTGTTACTTCCTCCAACCCCTGTTCTGTCCCTCCCACGGCAGCCACAGCACCCGGCTCCTCACCCACCTCTGAGCACTGGTCAGATTGTTTAAGTGTTTCCACCTCTCAGCCTCAGCTCCCCCTAGTGCCCATTATACAGTATAGCCGCCCCGTCCCTGTCCCACCCTCTGCTGCCCCTAGTGCCCATTATACAGTATAGCCGCCCCGTCCCTGCCCCACCCTCTGCTGCCCCTAGTGCCCATTATACAGTGTAGCCACCCCTTTCCTGCCCCCACCCTTTGTTGCTTCCAGTGCCAGTTTTTCAGTATACTCACTCCTTCCCCATGTTGTATTGCCTTCTGCCAAATAGTGGCTGTTTAAAAACCTTTCCTTTCATTGAGAAATATCCACCAATTTCACTCTTCTTGTATTGTGTATTGAGTCTGATAATGGATAATGCTCATTCATTGCAATTAACTGTAATTTCTCGTTGCTCTCTTCATTGTTTTTTCAACATTTGCCCACTGTCTGCTTGTCTCTGTGATCCTCAATCTCCATAAAACCTGATACCTGCAAAGCAATCACTGTGTTGTGTGAGATTGGGGATGGCAAAAACATAAGCCACTGAAGACGTAATGAATGTGCTGGAAATGTTTTGTGGTTTTCCAGCAAGGTTCTTTGTGCTTTCAAGCCAAATCTCAACAATTTCCCTAGTGTTGGGAATACAGTCCATGAGTCCTGACTGCTATTGATGGCCCTGCTGTAACCCACTAGACCCTACTCCCCTTCAAGAGCTGGGAAAAGAACCCAGGAGTCCTGAGTCTTCATCTGCCCTGTGACTAGACCTCCCTCCCCTCCCAGGGTCAGGGTTAGAAACCAGGAGTACTGATTTCTCCACTCCTTTCCTTTAGCCCACTAGACCCCACTCCCCTCCCAAAATGGAACCAACACACTAGATATAAACTTTTGTGCTTCAGGGCATGAGCCAGTCACTAACCGAGAAAGGTCAGGAAGAAACTTTGCCTTTCAGCAAGTTTTTCCATTATTCCTCTCTTGGAGGCACTCCTTCCTTTTGAGCAACTGGGATGGGCTAGTGCCAGTGGCTGAGCTGGCAGGGCCCTTGCCTGTGTCACCTCCAAAATCTTTCCTGATGGCTGAGTTAGTCCAGCTGGCAGCCCTTGATTCTTCCACCAGAGGGAGAGAATTAAATTGAGTCACTGGCAGAACAGCTCCCTTCTGGGGTTTGAGCCATTGACCCTATACATGCCAAATGTGAAACCTTCCCTTGGACCCACAGAGAAAGAAGTAGGGGCTTGTTCTCACAGTAGGGCTGCTGAGCATTTTAAGGTGGATGCTGTAGGCTCCAGCTTTTTTAGGGCCACGGGTTCCAATCCCACCACTACTGGTGTCCAAACCCAGATTGTAACTCCAAGAGTTCAGAACTGAGAGACAAATCGGAGAGCAGGAAATCAAAAGCCACTTACCAAGAGTCAGGCCAAGTCAGGATAGCAGGAGGTCAGGATGAGAAAGCAGGACCAGCAGTCCATGGCACCAGGAAGTCCAGTTGTACAGACAATTTTGTATTTCCTCCACTCGCTTAAATAGGGGCTGTCAAGGCTGATTCCCCACTCTGGCACATTGAGTGCAGAAGGTGGGGGCCTGCAAGGATTCTAAAAATTAATACTGGCCACTCCAAACTGGTATTAAACTCCCAAGGTCACAGTTTCTCTCTGACCTTCGATGGATAGATGCTGCCACCACCCAAGTGCAACCCCCACCCCCCCTTTTTAGAACCCAGGAAGGAGCACTTGGGAATTCCTTCCTGTGTAGTACCCTCAAGCCCTTTCACCCCCCTCCGGGGAAGAGCTGAGTAAGAAAACAAAGGAAATCAGCTGTTGCCATCAGCTAATTAAACAACATGTGCACAAAACTCTTAGGACACCAAAAATCCAATCCTGTTCTTAAAAAAGGTAAATATTATTAAAAACAAAAGAAAGAAAAAACATCTGGAATTTAGGCTTTTGCTAGTTTTAAAAACCCACTTACAGAAATTAAACATCAAGAATAATCTTCTTGAGGTCCAGCTTAAAGGTTACAAGCAAAACAAAAGCATTTGTGGTTAGCACAGAGGAGTCCACAAGCAAATAAGAAATAAACAGGGATAAACCTAATCACGTCTTTCTAGACATTTTCTGATCTACTTACATATCTGGGGTTTCAAATGCGGAGTTTTAGGTATGATCTGATGATTTCCTTACCTGACAAAAAGCTTTTTACAGCGTAGTCTCAGCCCTGTCTCTGCTCTGTCCCCTCTCTCCGGAGAACAACCACAGATAGACAAAGGGAATTTTTTTCCCAATTTTAAAAAGTTCTAACCCTCCCATTCACTCTTTTGGTCAGGTGCCCACTCACTTCCCTTTACCTAGTCATGCAGTCAGACTTTTTAACCCTTTACAGGTAAAGCAAGTAGAGAACAGCTACCAAGAGGGATTCAATAGCTAACTGGCTGGCTGGGTGTCCACAAAAGGGAGCTACCTCCCCTCTCATTTATCACAGGGACTGTGGCCCAATCAGGAGCCTTGGATCTCTCCCAATCATAGCCTAAGCACAGTTGGACTTAATGGGCTCCAGTCCCAGCTGCTGTCTATGAGCTGACGGGTGGAGAATAGGAGAGGGATACCTCACAGAACCCCACCCACAGACCCAGGCACCGTAGGTTTGGGGCCGTTCCTCTAGAGGACTTCTATTAGGGCGGGTGTGTGGACAGTTTTCCTGGCTCCCACATATGGTCCTCAGGGCCAAAGCCTTCCCAGTCAATTAGGTAAAAAAGTATACGCCACCGGCTCTTAACATCCAAGATCTCATGGACGACATATTCCTCATGGCCTTGTATGTGCACTGGTGTGGGAGGCAGCTGAGTCCTGTGTAGAAACAAATTCTCGGTATAAGGTTTCAGGAGGGTTATATGGAATACTGGGGGGGTCTTGAGAGATTGGGGTAGGTGTAATTCAACTGTGACCTGGCTAACTTGGCAATGGATTCACTAAGGAACTGGAAGTCCAATTTAGGTGAGGGTCTGTTTATGTGGAGATGCTCCATTGAGAGCCATGTTTTTTGTCCCACTGAATAGGTTGGGACTGGTTGACAATGTTGGCCTGCATGTCACTTGTAATTGGCTTTTTCTTTTTCCAGGTGTCTTCTTACTTCTCCCTTGATTTACTGAATTCTCAGCACCAAGTCTGAGGTGGCTGACTTAGGCAAGGTCATGGGTAGCTTAGGTGGAACCAGGGTGGCAAAGATGGGGCTTCTTCCCATGGAAGTGTAGTAGTCATTGTATGCAAACTCTGTGTAGGGTAATAGTGAGGAGCAATCATCTCGACGGTGGTTAATATAACATCGTAGGTGTTGCTCTAAAATCTGGTTGACCTGTCTGCCTGTTGGACTGAGGGTGAGCGTAGGAAAGGTGAGACGAGAACCCCAGAAGACATAGGAAAACTATCGACAGAGGATGTAATTGCAAAGTAACTAGGATTGTTCACACAGCAGTATCATCCTGAATTACCCACAAGCAAATGGAGGGGCTGAGAGGGCTAGCAATGATTTTTGACATGGCACAGACCAGCATCCGTGCAGATCAGCCTCTGACACTAGCCCATCCCAGTTGATTAAGAGGAAGGAATCCCCCCAAAAGGTATTATGGAAAAATTTGCTCAGAGGAAAAGTTTCTTTCTTACCTTCCTCAGTTAATGAAAGGCTCCTGCCCTGAAGCATGAAGGTTTATATCTGTCGTGTCAGTTCTAATTTTGGGAGGGGAGAGGGGTCTAGTGGATTAGAGCAAGAAAGGCTGGGAGTCAGGACTCCTAGGTTCTGCCCCTGAGTCTGGGAGGGGAGTAGGGTCCATAAGGTTAGAACAGGGTAGATAGAGAGTCAAAACTCCTGGGTTCTTTTCCCAGCACTCCGAGGGAAGGGGAGTCTACTGCGTTAGAGCAGAGCCAGAGGTAGACATCAGCACTGCTGGGTTCTATTCCAAAACCGGTGGCAAAGGTTGAGACTGGGCTTGAAAGCATGCAGACCTTCACTGGAAAACCACAACACATTGCCAGCACATTCCCCAAGTGTTCAGTGGCTTATGTTCTTGCTATCCCCAATGTAACACTACAAGCCAGTTATTGCTTTGCAGGTGTCACATTTTATGGATTTTAGGGAGCACCGAGAATGGCAGAAAATGTCGGGGTGGGGGGAGTTCAAAAAGGATGAAGAGAATAAACACAAATAATAGTTAATTGTGATGAATGAGGCTTATCATAGAATCATAGAATCGTAGGACTGGAAAGGACCTCGAGAGGTCATCTAGTCCAGTCCCCTGCACTCATGGCAGGACTAAGTATTATCTAGACCATTCCTGACAGGTGTTTGTCTAACCTGCTCTTAAAAATCGCCAATGATGGAGATTCCACAACCTCCCTAGGCAATTTATTCCAGTGCTTAACCACCCTGATAGTTAGGAATTTTCTCCTAATGTCCAACCTAAACCTCCCTTGCTGCAATTTAAGCCCATTGCTTCTTGTCCTATCCTCAGAGGTTAAGAAGAACAATTTTCCTCCCTCTTCTTTGTAACAACCTTTTACAGACTTGAAAACTGTTATCATCTCTTTTCCAGACTAAATAAACCCATTTTTTTCAATCTTCCCTCATAGGTCATGTTTTCTAGATGTTTAATCATTTTTGTTGCTTTTCTCTGGACTCTCTCCAATTTGTCCACATCCTTCCTGAAATGTGGTGCCCAGAACTGGACACAATACTCTAGATGAGGCCTAATCAGCGCGTAGCAGAGCAGAAGAATTACTTCTTGTGTCTTGCTTACAACACTCCTGCTAATACATCCAAGAAGGATGTTCGCTTTTTTTGCAACAGTGTTATACTGTTGACTCATATTTCGCTTGTGGTCCACTATGACCCCCAGATCCCTTTCTGCAGTACTCCTTCCTAGGCAGTCATTTCCCATTTTCTTGTGTGCAACTGATTGTTCCTTCCTAAGTGGAGTACTTTGCATTTGTCCTTATTGAATTTCATACTAGTTACTTCAGACCATTTCTCCACCTTGTCCAGATCATTTTGAATTTTAATCCTACCCTCCAAAGCACTTGCAACCCCACCCAGCTTGGTATTGTCCACAAACTTTATAAGTGTACTCTCTACACCATTATCTAAATCATTGATGGAGATATTGAACAGAACCGGACCCAGAACTGATCTCTGTGGGACCCCACATGTTATGCCCTTCCAGCATGACTGTGAACCACTGATAACTACTCTCTGGGAACAGTTTTCCAACTAGTTTTGCACCCACCTTATAGTAGTTTCTTTTAGGTTGCATTTCTATAGTTTGTTTATGAGAAGGTCATGCGAAGCAGTATCAAAAGCTTTACTAAAGTCAAGATATACCATGTCTACAGCTTCCCCCCATCCACAAGGCTTGTTACCCATTATCCATTATCAGATTGGATACACAATACCAGACAGGTGAAATTAGTGGATATTTCCCAATGTATATGGCTGCTATGTGGCAGCAGAGAGTACAAGATCGGAAAGAGGCAGCTACACTGTATAATGGGCACTAGGGGCAGCAGAGGGCGGGGGTGGGGAAGGGGCGGCTAATCTGTATAATGGGCACTAGGGGCAGCAGAGGGCGGGGGTGGGGAAGGGGCGGCTAATCTGTATAATGGGCACTGGAGCAGCCGAGGTGGGGGCGGGGAAGGGGCAGCTATACTGTTACCCGCTCAATTTAGGGCACCCCGCCTATACCGTACCGAGGGCTCATGTCATGACCGAATCAATTTAAAGCACCCCCACCCTTTCCCTGCCGAGGGCTCAGGGTATAAGATACCTATCCTTACCCACGGGACTTAGGAAGAAACCTGGTCAATTTAAGCACCTGCCCTTTCCCTCAGGGCTCTATGGGTCTGCAGAACCTTTTCCCAGTGAAAGAGCCTTACAGTTGTGCTCTAAACATCTATTTATCAGCAACACACACAGAATACATATACCAAGCAAATGCTCACCACTCCCACTATACAGACAAATTTCACCCGATGGCCAGTCAGGACCCATTCATCTGGGGGTTCCTGGCAACAGGGCCGGCTCTAGGTTTTTTGCTGCCCCAAGCAAAAACATTTTTGGCTGCCCCGCACCCCAGCCCTGGGCTCTCCCCCCCAACCTGCCCCCTCCTGCTGTCCCAGCCCTGGGTCACTGGTAACTCGCTCCCAGGGCGGGTCATTCGGCAGGAATTTTGGATGTGCACACAACACAGACAGGATTGGTTCCCATATAGTTACAGAACTGCAGTAAAGTGAAACAATTTTCAGCTTGTGTGATTGGAGGATATCTGGATGCATATTATAAGACAGTCCTACATAAATGAGGAACAGTTGAGGTGCCTTTATTATTCTTTTGCTCCACTCTTTGTTTCTATGGGGAATTTGCCAATGCAATATCACTGTCTTCCTTTTAAACAAATAAAACTAAAAAAAAAAAAAGCAATGGCTGTTGAAAATAGCAATTCCAGTCCTAATAACCACTGGGAAGCGTTTCTTGCTCAATTTTATCCTACTTTATCTACAGCAAGTTACAGTGGATCAGTATATTTGATTTGGGAGAAATGAAGTAACAGCTGCCCAAATTGAGCGTGAGCACTCCTGAATTTTGAGGGTGTTCAAATCTGGAGGGCAGGTGCTAGATTCCCTTTCTGAATATTAGCTAAATCTAGAAAGGAAAAGCCAATTTCTGCTTCCATGGTTCAGAAGTGGAAATCCTCCTACGTGCCTGGTACTGTATCTAAAGCTGCCCAAGTCCTCTAGTAGAGCTTCCCCTCTTTCAGTTTTCATTTTAAATTCTAGTGGGATCCACGTACCTCCCTTGCTAGGCTTCAGATACAGAGGTACATTGTCCATTTAGTCCACCCAGTTCCTTCTTTGGGGGCTGCAAGGTGAGGTTACACCAGTATCCCTAATCCAGTCTGGGGAAGTCTTCTGAAGGGGATCTCTGCACCAAAGCCGCCTACCCCTTGGGCTGGGCACACTTGTTCCCCATTCACAGGGCCACACCTTTCAACTCACAGCAAGCTACAGCATGGCTCAGCTACGTCACTCCTTCCCCCTCCCTTTCCTGTTGATAGCGGCCAAGGGATTGCTGCGAAATGTAGTTCTTTCCCTGATCCAGGGCTGGCTCTCTAGGCAGGGAGCTAGCCAAGGAACTACAGCTCCCAGGGTCCCGTGGGGTCTCAGCTCCCATGCTGGACTGCTCCGTGGCTCCGCTTCTGCAGGGGTGTGAGAGGGGAAGAAGTGAGTTAAGAAAACAAACAAACAAGGATGGCCCGAATGCCGCCCCCTGCAAATGTGCTGCCCCAAGCAGCTGCTTGGTTTGCTGGTGCCTAGAGCCGGCCCTGCCTGGCAAGACCTCTGCAAGTCATGGTCGTGCAGAGGGGTCAGAGTTCTAGCAGAATGATGTTGCACTGCAGTCTAGAAATGGTTCCCAAAGATCATTGTTTTTCATTCACATTATATAGGTAAAACTAGCTACCACCTTCAAATTTACTAAACCTATCACATTATCCCACACTCCTACATAACAATTTTTTAAACCAATTACATACTGGCACCTATGTGTCCTCCTTCCTGCCCGAGTTCTTTACATTTTATCTTTCATGCTCAAATTGTAACTGAGTTGTGACCCTCTCTCTTTGTCCAGATGGTCAGCATAAAATGCTGGTCAGAGCTTATTTTATCATTTGTTGAGTCTCTTTCTGTATCCTCCCTAATTTCCCAGCGTCTTTACAACCTTATAGAATCATAGAAGATTAGGGTTAGAAGAGACCTCAGGAGGTCATCTAGTCCAACCCCCTGCTCAAAGCAGGACCAGTCCCCAACTAAATCATCCCAGTGAGGGCTTTGTCAAGCCAGGCCTTAAAAACCTCTAAGGATGGAGATTCCACCACCTCCCTAGGTAACCCAGTCCAGTGCTTCACCACCCTCCTAGTGAAATAGTGTTTCCTAATATCCAACCTAGACCTCCCCCACTGCAACTTGAGACCATTGCTCCTTGTTCTGTCATCTGCCACCACTGAGAACAGCCGAGCTCCATCCTCTTTGGACCCCCCCTTCAGGTAGTTGAAGGCTGCTATCAAATCCCCCCCTCACTCTTCTCTTCTGCAGACTAAACAAGCCCAGTTCCCTCAGCCTCTTCTCGTAAGTCATGTGCCCCAGCCCCCTAATCATTTTTGTTGCCCTCTGCTGGACTCTCTCCAATTTGTTCACATCCCTTCTGTAGTGGGGGCCCCAAAACTGGACGCAATACTCCAGATGTGGCCTCACCAGTGCCAAATAGAGGGGAATAATCACTTCCCTCAATCTGCTGGCAATGCTCCTATTAATGTAGCCCAATATGCCATTAGCTTTCTTGGCAACAAGGGCACACTGCTGACTCATATCCAGCTTCTTATCCACTGTAATCCCCAGGTCCTTTTCTGCAGAACTGCTGCTTAGCCAGTCAGTCCTAAGTGCAGGACTCTGCACTTGTCCTTGTTGAACCTCATCAAATTTCTTTTGGCCCAATCCTCCAATTTGTCTAGGTCACTCTGGACCCTATCCCTACCCTCCAGCATATCTACCTCTATCCCCAGCTTAGTGTCATCCATGAACTTTCTGAGGGTGCAACCCATCCCATCATCCAGATCATTAATGAAGATGTTGAACAAAACCAGCCCCAGGACCGACCCCTGGGGCACTTCGCTTGATACCAGCTGCCAACTAGACATCGAGCCATTGATTACTTCCCATTGAGCCTGACAATCTAGCCAGCTTTCTATCCACCTTATAGTCCATTAATCCAATCCATACTTTTTTAATTTGCTGGCAAGAATACTGTGGGAGACCGTATCAAAAGCTTTGCTAAAGTCAAGATATTTCACTTCCACCGCTTTCCCCATATCCACAGAGCCAGTTATGTCAATCGCATTTGCTCCAACCCCTCAGACAGAGACAAACACCTGCAAGATCTCTATCAAGCGTTCTTACAACTACAATATCCACCCGCTGAAGTGAAGAAACAGATTGACAGAGCCAGAAGAGTACCCAGAAGTCACCTACTACAGGACAGGCCTAACAAAGAAAGTAACAGAACGCCACTAGCCATCACCTACAGCCCCCAACTAAAACCTCTCCAGCGCATCATCAAGGATCTACAACCTATCCTGAAGGACGATCCATCACTCTCACAGATCCTGGGAGACAGGCCAGTCCTTGCTTACAGACAGCCCCCAAACCTGAAGCAAATACTCACCAGCAACCACACACCAAACAACAAAAACACTAACCCAGGAACCTATCCTTGCAACAAAGCCCGTTGCCAACTCTGTCCACATATCTATTCAGGGGATACCATCATAGGACCTAATCACATCAGCCACACTATCAGAGGCTCGTTCACCTGCACATCTACCAATGTGATATATGCCATCATGTGCCAGCAATGCCCCTCTGCCACGTACATTGGCCAAACTGGACAGTCTCTACGTAAAAGAATAAATGGACACAAATCAGACGTCAAGAATTATAACATTCAAAAACCAGTTGGAGAACACTTCAACCTCCCTGGCCACTCGATTACAGACCTAAAAGTCGCAATATTAAAACAAAAAAACTTCAAAAACAGACTCCAACGAGAAACTGCTGAATTGGAATTAATTTGCAAATTGGATACCATCAAATCAGGTTTGAATAAAGACTGGGAGTGGATGGGCCATTACACAAGGTAAAACTATTTCTCCATGAATTATCTTTCCCCCCGCCCCCTACAGTTGCTTATATCTCCTTGTCAAGTGCTGGAAATGGGCCATTTTCATTACCACCACAAAGACCTTTTTTTTTTTCTCTCCTGCTGACAACTGATCACTCTCCTTATAATGTGTATGGTAAGAGCCATTGTTTCATGTGTGTATATATATCTCTTCCTTCTGTATTTTCCACTGCATGCATCCGATGAAGTGAGCTGTAGCCCACGAAAGCTTATGCTACAATAAATTTGTTAGTCTCTAAGGTGCCACAAGTACTCCTGTTCCTTTTTGCATATAACCTTGGTGGTTATAACTCTCGTTAGGGTCATTCCTGAGGTGCGGGTGCTTTATCCGCAGCAGAACATTCTCTTTTTTTTTTTTTTTTTCAATTTTAGTGGTGAACTCCCTGAGTTTCAACCAAAGGTGGTTTGATATGTGGGGGAGGGTGGTTGATTAGGCCTCTGTCCTGCAATTCCCCTTCGTGATGACGCTTTCACCAAAGCAGTCATCATTACCACGGGATACCCCTGCTACATTACTAGGGTACACTTCCTGGGTATGGTCAGCAATGGTAACAGTTGATCTCGCAAATTGGCCATCTGTACCTTCCAGATGGTTCTTCTTACCCACACCACCAATATCACCATGCCTAAAAGCAAAGCCAATTGGATTTGAATTATCACCCCAATGTGGTGAATCATTATATTAAAAGCTCCAGTCACCATCAGCGACCATCCCAGCAACGTTTCCCACCAAGAGTGATATCCAGTTTCCACAATAGTTTTTAGAACCTTAGTTACTCGTAGATTGTTGTGTTGCACTTCAATGAAAATTTGTTTCTCAATGCGTTTTATGTATTGCTAATGATCTTGCAGCATAGGGTGAACTAGCAATTGTCTCTCCAAACTCATATTCATACCTACAATAACAGGTCTTATATAATTAAATATATGAACATTATACTGCAAATATTCTACAATCCAACGGGGTACATAATATTCAAAATCAAAACCCTTAACTTTACTAACGTTACAAAAACATCTATTAATTAAACATGTCATAAAATACACTTCATTATAGTCTATAATAATTTCCAGGCAGTGAGTTCTCACACAAACACAGCCTTTGCCTGCATAAATTATAGATGATTTTTGTTCTGCAAACACATCAAACATGCACCTTTGATTGCCCTTGGTTTTAGTGTAAAAGCACTCATCCCTTATTTGTAAATTTTGGTCCTCACATATGTATCCTGAATCTTCATAAGCTCTGCACTGGGATACATCTATGGTTTTCCATCGTTCATATTCTTGGTATGCCCATGTATGGTAATCCACTGAATACATTACTAAATCTCTTGTTACCTGAATCCCTAGAGATAATATGGGGTATATATTGATGGTACAGCTAGGCTAGACAGTTATAACATACGCTTGATTAGCCATTTGATCCTTGTAAAAGGTAAAATTTACCAATTTCCACCAGGACACCAATTGTCTTTCTCCTTCAGTGACATTTTCCCATAGTAATTTTTTTTTTATTTCTAATGGCAATCGTCCTTGCATACCCTCTCGAATTACTTGAAAAACCAATTGCTGGCTCATTTCTTGAGCTTGTGTACATGCCAGGGCCAGGGATATATTATCTTGTATTGCTTGTGTATTCTCTGTTAGTATCAACAAATCCTTTCCCTCTTGTTTATGCCAAATGAGCAATATTTCAGATACAAGGCATTGTCCCATCCCAAATTTTGATAATGACCCATAAATGGGCTTTCCTAATTTCTGGATTTCAGTGGTGGCATAACTTAATTTATTTGCCAACACTTCTATGTTGGTGGCATCGAGTATCCCAACCCCAAGGCTGGTCCTGCCCCATGCAGTTCCCAATATATCTCTAGAGACCCTTTTTCTTGCTCTTTTCTTAAGGTACCATAACTTCAGCCAAGTAGCCCATCCATTATGAAGGGTTTGAACATATGGGGCACAGATGGGGATTTCCTTAGATACATTTAAATCTGCAAGACTCAAATTAATTTGTTTTAAGGAGCATATTGGAGTTACAATGACTTCCTTTACATGATCCAATTTCACTACATGAGGCCCCTTTGAGGGATGCCATCTGGCCCTTTGCATATCAAATTCAGTAGCAATAATAGTAAAATTTACCTTGGTGTATGAGTTATGTAATTTATGCACTACCCTTAAAACAGAAACATTATAAAAAACTGTCATGCAATATTAATATAATAACATTTTGGATCCTTTCTTCTTACAATCTTTATTTGAAATTTGTATGACCCATTCTGGGGGTCCCATTTCCCATGTGTCCCATCCCATGTGTCCACTTGCCATGGATTCTGCGTACAGTTTCCCAGAGGGGAGAGTTAATGTGCTAGGGTTGGACTCCCATCCCGGAACTACATGTGGTTCATTACATCCTATCAATGTTTTAATAATAGTGCCTCCTTCTGGTTGCCATGCAAATCCCATGACCTTCAGTATTTTACATTTTGGGGTGAATACAGGGATTCTAAAAGGATTGACCCCTCCTTGTTTCCATTTCATGGAAGTGGTTTTTATCAGTTTAAGGCAATTGATCTCATATATTGTGGCATCAGGTCATGTACAATTTCCCATCATAGTGTTAAAATATCCAGTAATTAAAGACAATCTGGTTTGAGAAGGGGCTTCTGGTGATAGCCCATGGGCCGTTAGATTATAGTAATGAACGAACCCCTGTTCCCAACACAAGCAGCAGCTGGTGTGATTAAATATTAAGGGGGTGCCCTGCAATGTGAAATCTTTGTTTAATTCCCAGCAAGGCACATAACTCACTAGTAAAATGTGGGCCTTGGTCTGAATCAATTTCTTTAGGCTGAATACCACATTAAACAATTGATGGGCTGTGGTGGAAGCAGTGTTTGTTTTAGTGGGAATTGCTTCCACCCACTTAGTACATGGATCCACGGCTACTAAACAGTATTTGTTGTGGCGGGGGTTAATGGGTAGGGGCCCAATATAATCTGTTTGTAGTGAGGCCCAAGGCCCTTCAATTCATTGGTGCATCAAGGGTCCCTTTTTTATCTGTGGGTCCGCATTAACCATTGTACATTGTATGCAATTGTCACACCATTGCTTTACCTCCTCTCCCATGGTAGGCCAACAGCCTGTATCCTTAAAGTGCTTAAGAGTTTTCTCTGTTCCAAAGTGTCCCTGTTCATGCACATATTGTATTAGTTCACCCAATATTTAGGTTGCTTCCCCAATTCAGTGTCATGTTCTGTGGCCCAAACCATTCTGTCAGAATCCTGGTGAATTTCCCATTTCCCTTTGATCATCCCTTTTCCCAGCAGTTGTTCAATTGCTTCATCCTTTTCCTGTAAGGTTTGTAAATCAAAAATCTCTGGGTTAACTACCTGTTTCTTTGATCTGGTTATGGCAAAAACAGCTTCTCCTTTCTCTTGGTACTCACTGGTTAACAGGGCCCCTGTTTAGCCAGGACATCGGCCCGGTTATTCCAAAATCCTTCCTCGTTGCTGGGTTTTTGGTGTGCTCTAACGTGAGTTACATAGGTGTCTCCTTTCCTTTCCTGTATTATTGTCACTACCTGTTTCTAATATTGCTCATACACCACCAGCTTTCCATCTCCAGTGCACATTCCTCCAGCTGCCCACACTGGGCTCCAAACCATGACTACTCTACACGCCCAGTTTAAATCAGTAAACATAGCTACATTACTTTCCCTATTTTCCTTTTGCAATACCTTCAATACTGGCATTACCTCAGCAGCTTGGGATGACTGGGGTCTCACTGGCCCTTTGAACACTTGGCTGGCATTTAGCTTTATTGCCCCATATCCTGTTTTAGCTTGTCCAGCACTGTAACAACTGGAGCCATCCACAAACCTCTTTATCCAATGCCTCTTGTAAAGTCAGGCCTGTTTTAACTGGCCATGTCACTTTCTTATATTCCAGAAGGGGGCACTCGTGTTCTTGTCCTTGGCCATAAGGCACGGGGGAGGGGGGGATAACACTTTCCCCTTTTCCATTGTGATTCCCTGATTCGCGTGAGCTAAAGTCCATTGTGCCAATCTGGGATTGGCCCTCCTGTGCTTTTCCTGAAATAATGTACTTTAATGAGGAATGTATAGTCTGTACAATCACTTGGGAGCCCCCAGTGATATATTCCCAATGCTGGAGGGCCCAAACCAGTGCCAGGCATTCTTTTTCACATGGTGAGACATTTTGTTCCACGGGGCTCACGGTTCTCAAGCCATAGGCAATCAATTGTAGTAGGCCTATATCCTGCTTCTGCAGAAAAGCTGCTCCCATAGTCACATCTGTACTGGCTAGTTGTAAGAAGAAAGGCTCTCCTGCTTTTGGGCAAGCCAGAGCTGGAGCCTCTGCCAAATCCTGTTTCAGAGTCTGCAAGGCTGCTGCTTGCTCAGGTCTCCATTCCCAATGTCGCTCTTTCTTTAGAAGAAAATATAAAGGGTGGCTTTTCTCAGCATACATTTCAATAAAATCCCGGAAAAAAATGTAAAGTTCCAAGGATCGCTCTTAAAGAAGCCACACGGGGGGGTGTGTGTGTGTGGCTGGAAGCTTTCCAATTAACTCTACCCTCCATGAGTCAGGGGATGCCCCTCCTTTCTCAAAATTACCACTAAATATTTTACCTCCTGTTGCACCAGTTGAGCCTTGGCTTGGCTGGCCTTAAAGCCGGTGTTCTGAATAATCGGTAGCACCTTTTCGGTAGTT
This sequence comes from Platysternon megacephalum, assembly GCA_003942145.1. Classification (NCBI taxonomy): domain Eukaryota; kingdom Metazoa; phylum Chordata; order Testudines; family Platysternidae; genus Platysternon; species Platysternon megacephalum. The sequence continues at coordinate 60,685 of QXTE01000721.1, forward strand.
TTCCCAACCTCCTTTTTGCTACTACTATGCACCAGTATGTCATCCACATAAGAAATCACCCTCTTCTGAATCTCTGAACTTAATTTTTCCCACAATTCTATCACATGCAAGTGGTAGATGGCCGGAGCAGTATGAAAACCTTGGGGTACTTGGGTGAAACAAAACTGATGACCCGGGTAAGTAAAAGCAAATTTATACAAGGATTCTGGATGAAGTGGAATAGCAAAGAAAGCATTAGCCAAATCTATTACTGAAAACCACTGAGACCCTGCTGCTACAGCAGCAGCTGCCTCCTTATATTTTGCTACCACTGGAGCAGTTGCAGGGGTGACTGCTTTTAATGCTCTAAAATCCACGGTCATTCTCCAAGTTTTCCCATCCTGCTTTAACACTGGTCAGATAGAGGCATTGTTAGTGCTAGTCATTTGCACAATGACCCCTTGCCTTAGTAGGCTTTCTATAGTGTCTTTAATCCCTTCCTCTGCCTCCCGGGGATACTTGTACTGATGCTGCAGGGGATGGGGGGTAGTGTCAGGCCCACTAATCAGCACTTCAGCGTCAGTTTTCCCACATTTGAATTTATTACTGGCCCATGCCTGGGGAAAGTTCTTTACTCCCTTATCTCCATTCTCTATCTGCTCTACCTCCTGGGGGAGGGGGGGGGGGGGACAGCACACAGATGGATTGCATTTATTATGGCCCCGTAGGGAGACTGATCTATTTTCCCTCACTTTCCCAGAACAGTCCATTAGCTAAATCCACAATAATATTTCCTTTTACCAGGTAAAGCATCCCCAATTTCCCATCCTCCTTTCCCCCTATTTCTAGTAACTCCACTTTTTGAATAAAATATTCTATCCAAAAGTCCTGCCCCCAAATCTTAGTCAAAATTGGCCTGGTTACTGTGGCTTCTACCCTTCCTGCAGCATATGATACAAGTTGTGTTACCTTTTCTGTTCCCATGGCAACTTCAGGTAGCCACTGCTCCCTTAATATACACACCGAAGCACCAGTGTCAATTAAGATAGTGGGGCAAGTTTGTTTCCCAATCCTCCTAATGATAGCTGCTACAATTGGATGCTCCCATTTATCATAATGCAGTTGGGTTATTACCACAGGGGGGAGATGGGCATCGCTAGGGGAGAGGGGCAGGTGCCGAAGGTACTGGCTCCAGCACAGGGCTAACCGGATTCCAAGGGGCTCCTTTGGCTAATTCCTCCTGCCTTTCCAGCTGCGAGACCTGCTGTAACAGTTCGCTTGTAGGCTTCTTGTCCCATTTGCTCCATGGCTCTCCTGCCCTCATCAGCTTCTTCCATGCTTCAGCCCTTAGCTCATCTTTGTCACTCTCCAACCCGTATCTATTTCCAGCTCTAGCCCATCTATATCCAGCTACTCCTCCTCTCCCCCGTCCTCTAATCCCTCTATACACATCCCCACCCTTGTCTCTGTCCCCTGGGTAACTGGGTGGTTCGTTACTGGCAAAAGTCACTGCCTGAACTGGTTCCAACTTTTTATCCTTGTTTCCTTCCCCCCCCATCCTGGACCTTCTCGGAAAATAGCACTGACACCCAAAATCACCTGTTTTATTTCGATATAATCTCGGGCAATATCAATTGGTCCTAAAATCACCTTCATCCTATAATTTAACCCATCCCCCCCAACAGCCGTAAAACTTAGTACATTAAATCCACCACCCGCATCTCCAGGGGGTTGGGCGGGCCCTGCGCTAAAGCTCATATCTCTTTTGGTAAAGTAGAGCTCAGGAGATTCTCTGGGGCCCTGTTTGGTTAAATAAAACAACTCCCCCAGTTGCTTTGCACAATTACAACTTTCATCACCTCCTTGATCCAATTCCACCTGTCCCTTTGGTCCCATATGTGTTCAGGGTGTGGCGTGTCTAGCTCGAGTGCTTGTAATTCCTGTTGCAAGAGGTTATAGGGGCCTACTGGGAAAGCATCAGGTGGGAGGGGGGTTCAGGCCATTCAGCGTCTCCCTGCTCGGGGTTGCTCCAACTGCCAGTCTCCCACTTTTCCCTATACACATCCATATTGTACTGGGACTCTCTTGCCCCTTCTTCCGTATAGCAGCCACCATGCCCCGCTCGACTCCCAGCTTCTACTTCAATTCTGCAATCTGTTGCAGGCAGGTAGAGTGATCACTGCTTGCTTGGGACCAATCCTGTTTTTCCTGCAGGATCGTTCTGACAGCTGCCTGAGCGTCTCTCAATTTTAAGTGTAATATCCCTATTTTCTCACTTAATCCTTCTGCCTTTCTCTTCCATTGTTCACACTCCCCTCCCTTTTCCTTTAATGCAGCAGCACTTTGGAGAGAGGACACTGCAGAGGCACATTGTGAGGCTTTATACTGATTCAAGGTATCCTTTACCATACCCAATTCCAACTCACAGTCTCCTCACTGGTTCTCCTGAGATATTACTAACCTTGAGACATTGCAAGACACTTTCCATAGTGCCCATCCAGCCACAGTTTTTACAGACCTTTTATTCAGTTTAGATTTCATATTATTGCAATATGCTTCAAACCCTTTACATGCATGTTCCAATGCATTTTCCCTTCAAAAGAGTCACCTTCCCATGGGCATGGCCCTCGGTCCGCTACCCACTTTGCCCAGGGTCGGTTCCTCTGCCAATTTCCACCCCTCCTGGCTTTTCAAATTAAGTTTCCCACTCTCCCTGTTCCCTGGAGTGTTTATTCTGTCAAGCAGGCTGCAGTCCTTCTTGACTGAAGGGGCACAAAAATTCTGTCCAACTGCTCTGTAAGGCTCAATCAGTTCAGTCCAAATGACCTAGGTTGCCCATAGTCTCCACCAGTCTGATACCTGCTCAATTTAGGGCACCCAGCCTATACCCTACCGAGGGCTCAAGGAGTGACCTGGTCAATTTAAAGAACCCCCACCCTTTCCCTACTGAGAACTCAGGGTGTATGGCACCTATCCTTGCCCATAGGGCTCAGGAAGAAACCTGGTCAATTTAAGTACCTGCCCTTTCCCTCGTGGCTAGGGGCTCTACGGGTCTGCGGAATGCCGTACACAGCTGCGCTCTAAACATCTTATTTATTAGCAACACACAGAGAATACATATACCAAGCAAATCTCTTATGCTGACCACTCCCACTATGCAGACAAATTTCACCTGATGGCCAGTCAGGACCCATTCATCTGGGGGTTCCCGGTGATACCTCTGCAAGTCATGGTCATGCAGAGGGGTCAGAGTTCTAGCAGAATGATGTTGCACTGAAGTCTGGAAATGGTTCCCAAAGATCATTGTTTTTCATTCACATTATATAGGTAAAACTAGCTACCACCTTCAAATTTACTAAACCTATCACATTATCCCAAACTCCTACATAACAATCTTTAACCAGTTACATACTGGCACCTATGTGTCCTCCTTCCTGTCCAAGTTCTTTACATTTTATCTTTCATGCCCAAATTGTAACTGAGTTGTGACCCTCTCTCTTTGTCCAGATGGTCAGCATAAAATGCTGGTCAGAGCTTATCTTATCATTTGTTGAGTCTCTTTCTGTATCCTCCCTAATTTCCCAGCGTCTTTACAACCTTGGTGGTTATAACTCTCGTTAGGGACATTCCTGAGGTGCAGGTGCTTTATCAGCAGCAGAACATTCTCTTTCTTTTAATTTTAGTGGTGAACTGCCTGAGTTTCAACCAAGGCTGGTTTAATATGGCAGGGGTTGATCAGGTCTCAGGCCTACAGAGCGGGGAAGGGGCGGCTATACTGTATAATGGGCACTAGGGGCATCAGAGTGTGAAGGGTGGAAACACCTAAACAATCAGACCAGTGTTCAGAAGCAGGTGAGGAGTTGGATGTCGGGGCTGGTGTGGAAGGGACAGAGCAGGGTTAGAGGAAGCAGCAGGGTCCCCTGCAGGTCCAGGCTGAACCCTACATCTACTGCTTGTAGTACACAGGGAGCCAATTCCAGCAGCTGATGGTAATTATCTGGGAAATATATGTCCCAGTGTGTAGGAGTGGATCGATGGGTTATATTTGCAGGTGGTGACAGTGAAGAAAGAGGTGCTCCTGCGTAGGCGGTCTGGAGTGTTTGTCCCGCCCGTAGAGCAGATGGGATATGCGCGTGGATGAAAGTGTTTACCGATGTGCAGTATATTCCACTTCTCCTCATCACTGTGTTACAGTAGTCGTTGGGGTTGGGGACTGTGGTCCGTGGATAGTCTACGTGATGCTTCTGGAATACTTTGTTCAGCTTTACCCATGGTGTCCCGTTGGCCAGGGCCAGGCAGGCAGCCAGCAGGATGAGGGGCAGGAGGAGCGCGGGGCAGGATCCCCTCAGAGCCATGGCTGTGTCTCTCACTGGATCAACCTGCAGTGGGGAGTGGGGGGAGATGAATGGAGACAGCATGGGGTGAGGATCTGCCTCCTCCATGGAACCTCCTGGACCCAAACTGCTTCCCCCCCAACTAGATCCCAGCCTCTGATGAGCTGAACCTCACTCTGATCCTCCTTTCCGTCTTGGAACAAGAGCCTAGCAGGACGTGGAGGGGAAGAAGTGGGAAGGGAAAATCCAGTATGCAATTGCATCAACATGATTTCCCGATATCTGGCAATTAAAGACAGTGATTTAGCAGGCAGGGCCTGGGCGGGGAAGTAATCGAATATGTCATAATAGAGAAGTGGGCTGCACGGAAACATCTGAGGGTGTGTCTCCCCAGCAAGTGAAGGTGCAATTGTAGTGAAGGTCGGTGTAGACGTGCCATCTGTAATCTAGCTAGTGTGGGTAGCGATAGCTGGCAGCACAGTCATCACCCAGGGGTTGCTACCCCAGTGCCAGCCCACCAGAGACAGAGAGTATCTCCTCTCATTATCAGCCTGTGCTGAAGTCTAGGCCACCATGTCCCCACTGCTGTTGTTTCCCATGCTAGCTAGATTAATGCTCGCATAGGAACACTGAACCATGCTACAATCACACCTTCATTTGCTGTGTAGATGGACCCTGAGTCCTAACCCACTGGCGCTTTCCTAATCCAGCCCTAGTCTAGAAACTCACAGCTCTGCCAGTGCCCCCCAATCCTGACCTACAGCCCCTGCTATCCCAGCCCTGGGCTCTGTTGCAGTAATTCAAATGGCATATGTGGGCCCAAAGAGTCATTGGTGTTAACATGACCCTGTCACTGTCCAGGATTAAACAATGTTAAACCATGTTCAGAGTTTGGTATCCAGAGCCCTTGGCCTCCTCAGTCCCATGACAAACACACTGTTAACAATCCTTTCCACCTTTCATTAAAGATACAGAAAAGAAGGAAAAACAGCTCAAAACTTTGGAAGGTAAAGTATTAGGGCTTTAATTTTAACTTCTCTCTTTTCCCTTTAGTTGGCGCGAGTTCTTTGAAGGAACCATGCCCTGTGTGACTGTCTCTTAGGTGGTATGAAACATGGTAAGAAATGTTGTTTGGGAGTAAAAAGAAGCAGTTAGTTGTGATGAGCTGGAGCTGTTGTTGCTGTTGTATTTACAGTTCAGTTCTCTTTCCTAGAAGAGAAAACATGACAGACACACACACGAGAGGGGAAAGAGAAGAATGGCAAAGAGAGAAAATGCAGCTTCTGGCTCTGGTGTGACTCTCCCTTGCAGTCTCACAGCTGGAGAAACACAGGCCTGGCCAATGGTCTTACCAGCCACTCTGAGACCTGGAGACTTGTACCAGCCTGGGGTGTTCAGGGCATTGCTTTTAACTGCCTCTTTGGTGACTGATTTTGTACGGGGAGACTTTGGCAAACCAGTAAAGTGCCTGAAACCACTATGGCTTATTGTAAAAGACAGCCAAGCCGGCAAGCTGTAAATTGGCCAGTCAGCAATCTCAGCTTGACCAAGGCAGGAGGGGAGGGGGTTTTGGGGTGCCACAGAAAGGGCAGCTTGACCCAGTGTCCTTCCTGATAAGAATTGTGTTGAAGTTGCTGATATATGCATTTTAAAAGAGTAGGATATGCTCGAGGAATGTCTGTTGGGGTCTCAAGGCTGCAGGCTCTGGAAAAACCCACACCTGGTTAATCAATAATCAGAAGGAGCCTCTTGCTTGCCCATTGGAACTGTTTGCTTGACAAGTTTCCTTTAAGGGACATGTCATTCTATTACTAATGTATAAATAAGGGGACTCATTTGGGGGACTCTTCGGGACTGGTCTCTCCCTCTGGATGCATCTTGTGTTCCCCACCAGCAGATGGGCTGCCACTGTGCCACTCGAGAGCCACACTCAGCTTCGGTAATTATCGAGGGTTGAGGTGTTTTACTAACCTGTTGCGGACGTGTGTAAGTGCTTGAGACTAGTAAAATTTAGCTTTAAGTGAAAGCACTGTCGTGTTGTCCTGTTTGTGCAGCCATCTATCGGTCGGACGGCCGTGTCTCCCCTGATTTATTTCCTGACACCTCCTCGCACAGAGTAAAAGCTACCAAGAGCTTTGGGTTGAAAGAACCCCGGGTAACAATTTACAGCAGTGTTGTGAAATATCCAGTCCTGGCTGTTTAAGGCAGACTCTTATTAGAAGGAAAAAGGAGAAGAATAGGAAAGAGAAAAAATAATGGGGGAAAGAAAAAGGCCCATGGGGGTTGGAAGACAAAACTTGCCAATCCGTGGTGGTGGCTGGTTTTTAGCCAGAGTTGGAGGAAGTGTCCATGTTGGTTGGGTCCCTCTCTTTGGTCTGCACGCCTCTTGGGATTGGGATGAAGGAGGCCCCGTGGTGTCATGCTGGATCCCGTGCTCCCAGGAGATGGCCAGGTGGCAGCCAGGATGGTAAAGCTCACTCCTTCCCTTTTGCTCAGTCAGTAATTGTTGTGGTTCTTTGTTCTCCATTTTGTTTCTCCCAAACTCACCCTTTTTAAAGGACCGCAAAGTGAGTGATGAGTGGAATAGCTCCTCCCCTCTTTGTTTTGGTCACCAGTTAGGCCTTATTCCCCACACACCAATTCTGATCCATTTATTTCGAGTCCCATGCTTCTCTTGTTTACCAGACATGATCCTGACACAGGCCTTGAGTGATATCAGGGAGGCCTGTTTGTTTGGAATAATTCAGTCTCTGTCTCACGCTTGCACCTTTTTCAAACAATGTTTATAGTTATGTGTGATTGTAGCATGTGTCAACTTTTCCTTTTCACAGCTGAGCTTAAAATTCAGGTAAATGTGTAGGCTAGATTATTACAACAGCTCCCCACCCCCCACATTTCTGCCAGTGCCCCTCAGTCCTGACCCACAGCCCCCGCAAAGTGCCTAAAGGAACTGGATGCCATGAAAGTTAGGGAGAAACTGGGCATCTACATGGCCTTGGTGATTTGAAGGTGACAGTCAGAGCACACGAACCCCTTGGGATGCTGTAGTTTCAATACAGGAAGCGAGGTTAGTAGCCAGCCTCCAGTAGATCTCCCTCCTCTAACGAGAGTTGACCTCACACCACCGGATTGCCAGGACTAGTGGGTCAGAGCAGGGGGACTGGGAATCAGGACTCCTGGCTTATATTCCTGACTCTCAGAGGGGAGTGGGTGTAGTGCTTTCAGGAACTGGGAGCCAGCACTTCTGGGTTCATTCTCCAGTGCTACAGCTGTCTGGGCACTGAGGTCTCAGCTTGAAGGTTCCCTCCAGAGTACTGGTGTCCAGCACTACGCACATGGGCTGGATCCAGCTGAGATCAGAGTGAAGGGGTGGAATTGTTGTGGAGCAGTTCAGTGGGTTCAATACGGGTTTGGTAATTGAGGTGTTGTGAGTTCAAACCACTCTGCTCTGAGTAACACTTCCTTTCACAATGTCTTCAACCCAGTGGTCTGCAGTTGAACTGCAGGCATCTGCTCAGGGCTAGGTACATTTTATTGCCCACGTGGGTTCAGATCTAGCTCTCAGGAGTCATGCCTGGAGTCTTCCTGAGCTGAGCTCCCTTCTTCCAAGTCCATGCAACATCTGAAGGTTAAATAAAGGTGAAGTTGGAGCAAAGCTCCTCAAATTCTGTCGACTTCACAGGCAATGGAGATGGTCAACAAACCCTGTGAGCAGGGCCAGTGCATGGATATTTTGCGCCCTAGGCAAAACTTCCACCTTCGCCCCCCCCCCCACCTCTGCTCCCCCCGAAGCATCGCTTATTATAAACTTTCAAAAATGAATACTGCATAATATGGCATTGTTCATTATAATTAATACACGTTCGGCTTGAAAATGTATTAATTTCATTATTTAGTCTACATATTTAATAAAAATAAATGAATAACCTGACAATGTTGACATTGCTATTGTTTTCACTTTGCACAACATAGCATGGATCTTAAAATAAATCACATACATTATACACAATACACTGTCACTTCCTTCATTCTTTCATATCAAAATCTACTAAATTTTATTCTACCTTTATAATATCCAATTATTGTTGTTAATAAAATTTATAAAATTAGAGCCTTGCATGGTGTCAAGTATCAGGGGGTAGCCGTGTTAGTCTGTATCCACCAAAAACAACAAGGAGTCCGCCAGCAGCTACACACCACACCACAGAAACACTAACCCAGGAACCAATCCCTGTAGCAAACCTCGTTGCCTACTCTGTCCCCAGATCTACTCTGGTGACACCATCATAGGACCCAACCACATCAGCCACACCATCAAGGGCTCATTCATCTGCCCGTCTACTAATGTTATATATGCTATCATGTGCCAGCAATGCCCCTCTGCCAGGTACATTGGCCAAACTGGACAGCCCTACATAAAAGAATAAATGGTCACAAATTGGACATCAAGAATGGTAACATACAAAAGCCAGTAGGTGAACATTTCAATCTCCCTGGTCATTCTATTACAGATTTAAAAGTCACTATTCTTGAACAAAAAAAACTTCAGAAACAGAAGTCAAAGAGAAACAGCAGAACTAACATTAATTTGCAAATTTAACACCATTAATTTGGGCTTGAATAGGGACTGGGATTGGCTGGCTCATTACAGAAGCAGCTTTGCCTCTCCTGGAATTGACACCTCCTCATCAATTATTGGGAGTGGACCACATCCACCCTGATTGAATTGGCCCTGTCAACACTGGTTCTTCACTTGTGAGGTAACTCCCTTCTCTTCATGTGTCAGTATATAATGCCTGCATCTGTAACTTTCACTCCATGCATCTGAAGAAGTGGGTTTTTTACCCACAAAAGCTTATGCCTAAATAAATCTGTTAGTCTTTAAGGTGCCACCGGATTCCTTGTTGTTTTTATAAAATTAGAATGGCAGATACTCCGTCATACTGGGGGACTGGGTTTGGTGGGGAGGGGAAGCAGACCGGGTTCGGGTCAGTGGGGGATTGGGTTTGGCTGGGGAATGCAAGGGGAGCAGAACGGATTCAGTCACTGGGAGGATCGGGTTTGGCTGGGGAGGGGAAGGGAAGCAAACCGGGTTGAGTCAGTGGGGTATCGGGTTAGGTGGGGAAGGGAAGCAGACCGGGTTCGGTCACTGGGAGGATTGGGTTTGGCTGGGGAGGGGAAGGGAAGCAGACTGGGTTCGGTCACTGGGAGGATTGGGTTTGGCTGGGGAGGGGAAGGGAAGCAGACTGGGTTCGGTCACTGGGAGGAGGGGGTTGGGCGGGGGGGGGGAGGGGAAGTAGAAAGGGTGGGGTGAGGGGGGGGAGGGGGGTTGTCGGNGGGAGGATTGGGTTTGGCTGGGGAGGGGAAGGGAAGCAGACTGGGTTCGGTCACTGGGAGGATTGGGTTTGGCTGGGGAGGGGAAGGGAAGCAGACTGGGTTCGGTCACTGGGAGGATTGGGTTTGGCTGGGGAGGGGAAGGGAAGCAGACTGGGTTCGGTCACTGGGAGGATTGGGTTTGGCTGGGGAGGGGAAGGGAAGCAGACTGGGTTCGGTCACTGGGAGGATTGGGTTTGGCTGGGGAGGGGAAGGGAAGCAGACTGGGTTCGGTCACTGGGAGGATTGGGTTTGGCTGGGGAGGGGAAGGGAAGCAGACTGGGTTCGGTCACTGGGAGGATTGGGTTTGGCTGGGGAGGGGAAGGGAAGCAGACTGGGTTCGGTCACTGGGAGGATTGGGTTTGGCTGGGGAGGGGAAGGGAAGCAGACTGGGTTCGGTCACTGGGAGGATTGGGTTTGGCTGGGGAGGGGAAGGGAAGCAGACTGGGTTCGGTCACTGGGAGGATTGGGTTTGGCTGGGGAGGGGAAGGGAAGCAGACTGGGTTCGGTCACTGGGAGGATTGGGTTTGGCTGGGGAGGGGAAGGGAAGCAGACTGGGTTCGGTCACTGGGAGGATTGGGTTTGGCTGGGGAGGGGAAGGGAAGCAGACTGGGTTCGGTCAGTGGGGGTTCGGGTTTGGCTAGGGAGGGGAAGGGAAGCAGACCGGGTTTGGGTGTGGAGGGGGGAGAGGGCGCAATCTGGGTTTGGCCGGGGGGCAGCGGGCAGGGTAGGATTCAAAGAGCCGCAAGGTGAAATGGGCGCGCTCCTCTCCAGTCCCTGGCATGCAGCAGCAGCCGGCCAAGTGCAATTGCAACAGGGCAATGGGAGCATGTCGCCTGCTTTGCCTTAATGAGTCCGTCCTGCACCCGGGCTGGGGAGTTGAATACTGGGCTCTCACTCTGGCAGGGGGCGTGGGGCAGGCAGGACTGTGAGGCAGAGAGTGCGCTGCCCTCATGCCAAAGCAGGGTCGGGAGGGTAGAAAGCTGGGGCGCAGGGAGGTGGGTTAAAGCGGCTTAGCCGCCCCTCCACGCGAGAGCCCCCACAGTCCCTCCCTTCTCTCCCCAGGGAGCAGCAGAGCCTCTGCCTGCAAATCCTGCAGCCCGCTCTCCGAGCATGCCATGTGCAAGCTGGCCCCGGCCTGCACCTCACTGACAGCACAGCTCAGCCCCAGCAGGGGTCTTACACTTCCCGCGGCAAGCTGCTCCACTCTCCTTCTGGCTGCTGTGCAATCTACAAGACAAAGGAGCTAGTACTGTGTAAATGTACCTATCAACACAGCAATCAAATCAAAGGACTTCGCTGACTTTCTAAAGGCAGGAGAGCAATTCATTGGGAGGGTGGTTCTTATCATATACGTCTTCCCTCCCTACAGTCTGCGATCTGCAGCCAGCGTCTTGATTGGCGGCGGCGCCCCCAAATCTTGGCGCCCTAGGCGGCTGCCTAGTCTGCCTAATGGTTGCACCGGCCCTGCCTGTGAGGTACCAACCTCAGTTCAGTTGCACACCACCCGCTGCAGCACAGCACCCCCTAGTGGCACACTGGAGCCAGAATTAATTATGAGGTTAGACTACATGCAACACATCACCCCTCTGCATGTCACTGGGACACTGGAGTCAGCACTGACCACAATGAAGAATCCTGAGTGTGCCCTGGTGGTTTCTGTTTATTTGCTGGTCGTTAATGGCCATGAAAGAAGGAAGCAAATCAAGGATGCAAGATTGTTAATTCATTGATTCCTAGAGTTTAAAGCCAGAAAACACCATTAGATCATAGGATTGTGGGACTAGAAGGGTGCTCAAGAGGTCATCAAAATATTAAAAACTTCCAGTCATGGGGATTCCACAACCTCGTATGGAAGCCTATTCCAGAGCTTAAGTACCCTTATACTTTAGAAAGTGTTTTCCTAATATCTAATTTAAAATTAAACCCATTACTTCTTGTTCTGCAGATTAAACCCATTACTTCTTGTTCTGCCTTCAGTGGACATGGAGAACTATTGATCCATGTCCTCATTATAGCCGCCCTTAGCATAGTTGAAGACTGTTATCAGGTCCCACCTTGATTTTCTTTTCTATAGACAAACCATGCCCAGACTTTTTAATCTTTCCTCATAGGTCAGGTTTTCTAGCCCTTTGATCATTTTTGTTGCTCCTCTTTTAAGGATCTCTAATTTATCCACCTTTCCTAAAGTTTTGCACCCAGAACTGAATACAGTACTCCAGCTGAGTCCTCACTAGTGCCACTTAGAGCGGGACAATTCCCTTCCGTGTCCTACATATGACATTCCTGTTTATACACCCCAGAAGATGTTACCTTTTTTTTTTCAGCTGCACTACAAGGTTGACTCATAGTTAGAATAGGACAGAGATTTTTACCGGTAAATGTTGGTAAATGTCAATTTCACGATACACATACAAATCAGTGAGTTTTTATTCAATCAATAATAATCCAAATTAACAGAAGTAACATGCTGCTGGGGTACCCAGACCTGAGAGCCGCTGTTTCTCCTCTGCCTCATCGAGAGTCAGGTGTGCTGGAGACTAGACTGTGTGTCAGCCGCCTGCCCCACCAGTCTGAATTCCTAACCAGCAAAACCCTCAAGGATCTCCCAGCCCAAAGCTTGGCCAGCAGGTGATCATGAGCGAGCTCCAGCCCCTGAGCTCCTCAGAGATATTTCACTGCAATGCACAGCTTCTACCACTCTATATTTGCAGAAGACATTAGGTTAGCTGCAATTTTCTGGAGTCAGTATATTACAGTTTATGAATTTAATAACCCCCTTCCTGTCAAACACAGCACTGAGTTGGTTTATAGGAAACATAAATTATATTTATTAACAAAAGGACATCAGTTAAGTGGTACCAAGTAAAAGGAATAAAGGTAGAAAAGGTAACAAACAGCCAAAAATAAAAATATGCTTTCTAATTGCAAAGACCTAACTTAATGAACTAAAAGCCTCTTGTTCCAAGAAGTGTTCACCAGGTGTTTCATCTCCATGGCCTTCCGCATCATATCAGCTCCAATCGAGGGTCACAATTTACACCCAATTCTAGCACGAGGTCTTATGTCTTCTGTGGGTCCAGCTGCACCTCTCCTCTGCCTCCCATCCTCAGTCCAACGTCCAGACAGTAAGCATCAGTCAGTTTTTTGGGAAATACCTATGATATTATGTTAACTAACTTCAAGATTATTGGTCCTCGCTGTTACCCTACTCAGAGTTTGCATACAATAGCTACTACACTTCCATGGGAAAAAGCCCCTTCTCTGCCAACTGTGGGTACCACACCTGTTCCACCTACAGCTAGCTATGATTTCTCCTAACCCAACCACCTCGGACTTGCTGCAGAGGGTTCATCAAATCAAGGGAGAAGTAAGAGGCCACCTGGAAACAACAAAAGCAACATGCAGAACAACTTCATCAACAAGGACCCACCTATTCAGTAGACAAGAACTGTGGCTCTTGATGGAGCATCTCTGCACAAATAGATCCATGTGTAAGTTGGACTTCCAGTTCCTTGGCTCTCCTCAAGTTCGTTGCCTGGTTACCTGGGTCACCACTGAACTACACTTACCCCAATCATAGAATCATAGAATATCAGGGTTGGAAGGGACCTCAGGAGGTCATCTAGTCCAACCCCCTGCTCAAAGCAGGACCTAATCCCAACTAAATCATCCCAGCCAGGGCTTTGTCAAGCCTGACCTTAAAAACCTCTAAGGAAGGAGATTCCACCACCTCCCTAGGTAACCCATTCCAGTGCTTCACCACCCTCCTAGTGAAAAAGTTTTTCCTAATATCCAATCTAAACCTCCCCCACTGCAACTTGAGACCATTACTCCTTGTTCTGTCATCTGGTACCACTGTGAACAGTCTAGATCCATCCTCTTTGGAACCCCCTTTCAGGTAGTTGAAAGCAGCTATCAAATCCCCCCTCATTCTTCTCTTCTGCAGACTAAACAATCCCAGTTCCCTCAGCCTCTCCTCATAACTCATGTGCTCCAGCCCCCTAATCATTTTTGTTGCCCTCCGCTGGACTCTTTCCAATTTTTCCACATCCTTCTTGTAGTGTGGGGCCCAAAACTGGACACAGTACTCCAGGTGAGGCCTCACCAATGTCGAATAGAGGGGAACGATCACGTCCCTCGATCTGCTGGCAATGCCCCTACTTATACAGCCCAAAATGCCGTTAGCCTTCTTGGCAACAAGGGCACACTGTTGACTCATATCCAGCTTCTCGTCCACCGTAACCCCTAGGTCCTTTTCTGCAGAACTGCTGCCTAGCCACTCGGTCCCTAGTCTGTAACAGTGCATGGGATTCTTCCGTCCTAAGTGCAGGACTCTGCACTTGTCCTTGTTGAACCTCATCAGGTTTCTTTTGGCCCAATCCTCTAATTTGTCTAGGTCCCTCTGTATCCTATCCCTACCCTCCAGCGTATCTACCACTCCTCCCACTTTAGTGTCATCTGCAAATTTGCTGAGAGTGCAGTCCACGCCATCCTCCAGATCATTAATGAAGATATTGAACAAAACTGGCCCCAGGACCGACCCTTGGGGCACTCCACTTGAAACCGGCTGCCATCTAGACATGGAGCCGTTGATCACTACCCGTTGAGCCCGACGATCTAGCCAGCTTTCTATCCACCTTATAGTCCATTCATCCAGCCCATACTTCTTTAACTTGCCGGCAAGAATACTGTGGGAGACCGTATCAAAAGCTTTTGCTAAAGTCAAGGAATAACACATCCACTGCTTTCCCCTCATCCACATGTTACTGAAATATCGGGTCCGCCTAGCTGAGAGCCAAAATCAGATAGACAGAGATAAGGAAAGATGCTTTATTTTGCAGAATAAAGGAGAGCCTTGCACCTTGGTACAAAGACTCTAACTTACTCAAGTTTCACAGATCCTTTATACACATTCAGATAGAGACCCTTGCCGTGGTAACACTTGATTGGTGGTTCCAGACCCTGTGCTTCTACTATCTGGTCAGTGAAAACTAGTTTGGAACCAGCATTTCCTTGCTCAAGGGAATTAGAAAAAATACAGTTTAAAAGTTCAGGGTTCTGTTCTTAGTGTGGCTTCTGCTTCCCCCTAGTGGCCACTAATACAAATTGCCATAGGGGTTTTCTCAGGGAAGGGAAATCACTTGGTGACTTTCACAGCGCCCCCCTTCGGGCCTGACAAACCCAAATTGTCAGGCCCGTTACGCAATTTGCGATCAAGCTGGAGGGAAAGATACTGGGTTTTCTTTCGGACAGCAGAGCTTCTGTTTACAGCAGTACACAGACATTTTGCACATGGTATCATTACCCAAATAACACATAAAAAGAGAAGAAGGAAAATAATCCACTTAATATGCATTTATGTGTGGCATTTATGGGGCCCAATGGGAGGAATGAGGGAAACCACTGCCCTTGATGATAGATGCCCGTTAGTCTTACAGCAAAGGCCCTTTCCAGGAGACAAGGGGGTTTTGGGGCGTTCTCAGAGGTATTCAAAGGGTAGAGGGTCCCAGTTCTGGCATCAAACCGCAGGGTTTGGTCACAGGCCTCAAGGGGAAGGGAGCCCACGTCCCTCCCAAGTCCTTTCACATTTTCCAAGCAAAGGGGCAGGTTATACCCAGTCTCTAGGATACTAAAAAGAGNACCCAACTGTCTCCCCCACCAGTGCAGATATGAGGCCACAAGGAATATGTTGTGTGAGACCTTGGCTGCTAAATGCTGGCAGGGTAAATTTTTATACCTGATTGTTGGGGAAGGCTAGGAGTCTGAGGATCGTACATGGGGGCTAGCAGGAAAAACATTCAGGCACTTGCTGTAATACAAGCCTTCCATGACATCCATTGCAAGAAGCTTGAACCCACAGCACCTGAAGTGTTCCCCTTGGGGAGCAGGGTGATGTCAGTACCCATGGATCTGAGACAGGTCTGATGAGGAGCTTGGAATCATCACACTCCAGTACTCCACCCAGCAGCTCACAGACTGTAGCTGGGACCAGAGTCCATTAAGTCCAATTGTGGCACATGCCCCTGTTTAAGGCAGAGGAGGAAACATGAAGTTGTCTGTACAACCAGGATTCCACCTGCTGTGTACAGCTCATCCGGTGTTACCTGGTCCTACCTTCTGATCCTGACCTCCAGGTATCCTGACTTGTTCTGGCTCTTGGTAACTGACTCTTGCTGCTGTATTACTAACAAGGACAGATAAAGTAAAATGACAGATTCATGAGAATGGAAGTGAGTGTAGATAGGTGGTCTGGGTGCCTGTGTCTGTACATTTCTTGCTGAAGTTGCTTTGCTGATAAGTAGAATAATTAATTATTTGCTGTTGCTAGGGAAATTGTCAGCCTATTGGGGCCATTATGAGTTATGCGCTTTATTTGAAGAAACCTATAAAGAGTTTAGCTAGAGAGGATATTTTGGAGGTTTGGATTTTTTATGAGCAAGGACACAATGATGTCAGTGTCCCCAGTGGCTAGGAGGATGGCTGGCCACCAGAGACCGGCTTCTGCCACTCAACACCACCCCAAACTTTGGGTAGCTGTCTCAAAGGTGCTCAAGACTATTTCTATTTTTGATGTGTCCTTTGTATTCAGTAAAAACAAGGATGTTTTGGTGGAAGCACTCTCGTGTATACCAATCATTTATCAGATGGAGGTGCTGTGACCCTCACTGATTTATTTCCTGACACGGCCTCGAAAACAGAGACTAGTTACCATAGCTTTGGGTTCAGATAACACCAGGAAACAGACTACCTCAGCCTCCAGCGATCATTTTTGGGTTGGCACAGAACCAGGGTCCCTCCATATCAGTCTGTGACACTAGCTAGTCCAAGTAGCATCAGGGGAAAGAATCCCCCCAAGAGAGGAATTATAGAAAAACTTTGGTCAGAAGCAAAGTTTCTTCCTGACCTTCCTCAGTTAGTGAATGGCTCATAAAATGAAGCAGAAGGTTTATATCTCTTGTGTTGGATCTAATTCTGGGAGAATGAGGTCTGTAGTCAGATGTTTGGCTGTGTGTGTGTGTTCCCTCTGTGTGCTTTCCCAGCTCTGCGCAGACAGCTGTCACAGCAGACCTTGAGCGAACCGCCCAATTACCACAAGATCTGTTATGGTATGAAGGCACCTGGTGAGGTTTATTGTTGATGAAGCACTGTAATAGCACCCGGCAGACTCTATCGATCCAGTGGCTTAGAAGAGGGTGGATGAAGATTCGGGACTGCCAGGTTCTTTCCCCATGTTCTTGGAGGGGAGTAGGATATGGTGGGTTAGGGCAGGTTCAGAGGTAGCAGTAAGAGCTCCTGGGTTTTGTTCCTAACACTAGGGAGAAGGTTGAGACTGGGCTTGACAGCGCTGGGAACCTCACTGTAAAACCACAGCACATTTCCAGCACACTCAGGTGTTCAGTGGCTTATGGTCTTGACATCCCCAGTGTAAAACAACAAGCCAGTGATTGCTTTGAAGGTTTTATGTTTTATGGAGTTGAGAGAGCACAGAGAATTACAGAAAGAGGAGAAATGTTAACAAATAATGAGAACAATGAGAAATATCAGTGAATTGTGATGAATATGAGGATTATCCATTATTATACAGAATGCACAATAAAATACCACAAGGGTAAAATTGATGGATATTTCTTTATTACATGACAGGTTTTTAGATGGCCTTTGAGCAGCAGGGATTACAAGATGAGGAAGAGGCAGCTATACTGTACAATAGGCACTAGAGGCAATAGAGGGTGAGGAGTGGGGAAGGGGTGACTATACTGTATAATGGGCACCAGGGGCAGCAGAGGGTGGGGGTGGGGATCGGGCAGTTATGCTGTATAACAGGCACTAGGGGCAGCAGAGGGTGGGGGTGGGGAAGGGGCGGCTATACTGTATAACAGGCACTAGGGGCAGCAGAGGGTGGGGGTGGGGATCGGGCAGTTATGCTGTATAACAGGCACTAGGGGCAGGAGGGGGGGGGGGTGGGGGAAGGAGCAGCTATACTGTATAATGGGCACGAGCTGCAGCAGAGGGTGAGGGGTGGAGACACCTAAAAAATCTGACTAGTGTTCAGAGGCAAGTGAGGAGGTGAGTGCTGGGGCCGGTGTGGAAGGGATGGAGCAGGAGTAGAGGAAGAAGCAGCCTCCCCTGTCTGCCCTCCACCCACAGGCTGGGCCCTACGTTTACTCCCTATAGTATACAGGGAGCCTATTCCAGCAGCCAATGACAATTTTCTGGGATCTCCGGGTCCCGATGTATGAGCGGATCCACCCGATATATTTGCAGGTGGTGATGGAGTAGTATTTAATGCTCCTGCGTAGGCTGCCCTGGATTTGTATCCCACCCCTAAAGCAGACACTGTTGATGGAACGGATGGATGCATGGATGAAGGTGTTGACTGGCGTCCAGTATTTTCCCCGGGCTCTCATCACCGTGTTGCAGTAGGCGTTGGGGTTGGGGGTTGTGGTCCGTGGATAGTCCACGTGATCCTTATTGAATATTTTGTTCAGCTCGATCCATGGCAACCCGCTGGCCAGGGCAAGGCCAGCGGCCAGCAGGACGAGGGGCAGCAGGAATGCAGGATGGTGTCCTCTCAGAGCCATGGCCGTATCCGTCACTGGATCAACTGGCAGTGGGGAGAATGGGGAGATGAACGGAGAGAGCATGGTGGGGGGATATGCCTCCTCCATGGAACCTCCTGGGACCAAATCCTTTCCCCCCCCCGTGATCCTCTGCCACTCCACTCTGCCCAGATTCCCTCGCATTATCCCTGTCCCTTTGTGCTGGGTTGTTCATAGACTCTGACAAACCAGGGTCTCCATTTTGCCAGGTGCTTCCCAGACCTCAACTGATTCATCCTCCTCCTCCCCCCCCCCGCATCACTTCTTCTAACCCACTGTCTTCCCTAGAGGTGGTGATAGAACCCAGGAGACCTGATTCCCATACTCCTCGCTCTAACCACTAGCTCATGCTGACTCCCAGAAACAAACCCTGCAATTTCAAACCCCTGTGACATTGTTCTATCCTCTTTTCTGACTGATGGAATCTCTTGCAACTCACCCAAGTCCTTCTTTCTTCACTGTTGTGAGAACGATGGATCCCAGCGTTTGCTGAGCTAAACCTCACCCTGATCCTCCTTCCCATCTTGGAGTGTGTTATATAGAGCTCAGCCAGACATGGAGGTGGAAGAGTGGGAGGAGAAATCCAAAAAGTTATTGAGTAAGGAAGATTTCTCAAAAACTGGCAACTGAAAACAGTGTTTATCAGGCAGGGCCTGGGTGGGGAAATAAACAAATGTTTCATATTAGAGACATGGGCTTCATGGAAATATCTCAGGGTGTGTCTCCCCAGCAAGTGAAGGTGCAATTGTAGCGTGGGTGGGCAGAGTTGTGGCAACTTTCATCTAGCTAGTGTGGGTAGAATAGCAAGAGGCACAGACTGCCCCAGTGCCAGCCTGCCAGAGACAAAAGCTATGCCTCTAGTTTTCAGCCTGTGCTAACATCCATGCCACATGTCCCACTCCTACTGTTACCCGCGCTAGTTAGATTAAAGCTAGTGTAGGAATGTCCAGCCATGCTGGAATCTCGCCGTTGGTTGCTGTGTAGACGCACCCTGAGTCCCGAACCACTGGCACCTGCCCAATCCAGTCCTAGGCTAGAAACTCACAGCTGTGCTGGTGCCCCTCTGTCCTGGTGCCCAACACAGCCCTGGGCTCTGTTGCAGTAATTTAGATGGCATATATGGGCCCAAAGAGTTGAGGGTGTTAATATGACCCTGTCAATGTCCAAGATTAAACATGTTTAAACCCCCTGCTGCCAACCCCACCCCTGGGGTTGCAGCCTCCCCACTTTAGGCCAATGGGCCTGTGTTTGTCTGCCGCCTGCCAGAGCCAGGATGTCAGACTGTTTGGGGCTCCTCCCCAGATGAGGGCCTGAGCTCCCTAGACTGTTTGATGTTCCTCCCTGCCCAAGGGCCCGAGCCCTTAGACTGTTTTGTGTCCTGCCTTGCCTGAGGGCCTGAGATCCCTAGACCGTTTGGTGCTCTGTGCTGCCTGAGAGCCTGAACCCCTAAACTGCTTGGTTGGTGTGCCTTGCTTGAGGGCCCGAGCCCATAGACTGCTTGGTTGGTGTGCCTTGCTTGAGGGCCTGAGCCCCTAAACTGCTTGGTTGGTGTGCCTTGCTTGAGGGCCTGAGCCCATAGACTGTTTGTTGCTCCACCCTACTTGAGGGACCAAGCTCGCTAGACTTCTTGTTGCTCTGTCCTGCCTGAGGCCAGGACTACTGTCTGTTTGATCCTGCCTAGAGGGCCAGGGCCTCAGAGACGGCTAATCCCCCAATACCGCTTGCCTTAATAGGGGCCCAAGAGTGAGGGGATTTGACCTCCCTCCAAGACTGACGGGGAGAGACGGTCATGCACTCCTACAGCATCTAAATTGCTCTGGTGATTTGAAGGTGACAGTCAGAGCACACCTCCCCCTTGGGATACTGTATTTTCAATATGAGAAGAGGGGATAGTAGCCAGTTTCCAGTAGGTTGCACTCCCCCAATGAGACTGGAACTCCCACCATCTGATCGCCAGAACTAGTGCTGGAACCACTGGGCTGTGGAGCCATATGCTGCCGCTGCAATAGCTTAACAAGGAGGAGAGGTGCTGACATACAGTGCACATCCTGGCGTCTAAGTGATCCATTATTTTTTCCTGCAGGATAATAGTGACTCTCTGGAGGAAGAAGAACTCTCATTGGATGCCTTTGGGTATCTGCCCTATCTCTGAGGAACAGAAATGTGCCCTTTGAATTTTAATATTGAAAGAAGGAGAGAGAGATGGGAAAGGACAAAGTGAGAAAGAATGAGAGAGTGACATGTCTGGAGTTTTTGAGGGAACAGTTTGGGTTGTGAGTTTTGGCTTCCTCACCCATTGGCTCTAGACAAGGGAAGAAAGGTGGTAGGGGAAAGAAAAGAAACACTTGGAGGAATGTACCAAGGTATTCACATGACACATACACACACAGGAATCCATTCTGGAGACAGATAAGGCTCAGACTGACAGAAGCAAGAGCCAGAACCACACAAAACACAGCCACACCTGACAAAAGACACAAACACACACAAGGAGGAAGAGGAGACATGCAAGAGGTACCAAGGAAGAGGCTCATACCCACAAAACTCAAACATAACAGGAGACACAAAAGACTCAGGTAAGCAAGGGATTCAAACACACACAACCCAGACCCACACACAAATCCGAACATGAGGTATGGAAAGATGTGACTCACAAATGCAAGAGTTGGGGTTTTTCCTTTTTTGGCAATGAATGCTACTAGAAAGGTGCTTTTACTGGTATGGCTTGTTGCTGTCAGGAGTGAGTGTAAAACCACACTGGTGTGGACCATGATTCTACTGGTACACCTGAATCCACACTAGGGGTTGTACTGGAAATTGGTACAAAAACTGCTCTCTCTGTCCATCCATATTCATACACACCAGTTTCTCTCTTTGTCTTTCTCCATCCACCTAACCCCAGACACACCCATCTCTCTCTGTCTACTTCCATTTGTGCCCATTCCATTGTGGGAGTCTCTGAAAACTGGCAAATGCTACAGGAACTTGGGAGGTTGTTATTGCCATGAGCATTCTTGACAGGTATGATGGATGGAGCCTCCGAGCTGTTATTACCATGCAAACTGGGAGTTTACAAGCTTCTGAACTAGCTAATGTCCTAGTTTTGTGTCACCGGGGCATGTTGGTCTCTCTTCTAATTCTTCAGTTTCATCATTTTAAATTTGTCAACTCAGCTTCTGGTGGGAATTTGAGACCTGAGCAGTGAGGCTGGGAGCCAGCACTTCTGGGTTCTTTCTCCAGTGCTACAGCTGTCTGGGCACTGAGGTCTCAGCTTGAAGGTTCCCTCCAGAGTACTGGTGTCCAGCACTACGCACATGGGCTGGATCCAGCTGAGATCAGAGTGAAGGGGTGGAATTGTTGTGGAGCAGTTCAGTGGGTTCAATACAGGTTTGGTAATTGAGATGTTGTGAGTTCAAATCACGCTAGGACTTTGAATATTACTTCCTTTCACAATGTCTTCAACCCAATAAACTGCAGTCGGACTGGAGACATCTGCCCATGGCTAGGTATTTTTTATTGTTCAAATGGGGTCAGATCCAGCTCTCAGGCACCATCGACATAGTCCTCTTAAACTCTCAAGGTTACAGCTTTTTTCTGACCTTGGATGGGTAGATGCTGCCACCACTCAAGTGTAAAAAACCCCTTGGGACCCAGGAAAGAGCACTTGGGAATTCCTCCCTGTGGGGTTCCCTCAAGCCTTTTCACCTCCGCCCCTCCGGGGAAGAGCTAAGAAAGAAAACAAAGGAAATCATCTGTTGCCACCAGCTAATTAAACAACATATGCACAAACCTCTTAGGACACAAAAACCCAAACCTGTTCTTAAAAATGGTAAATTTTATTAAAAACAGAAAGAAAGAAAGAAAATACGTTTGGAACTTAGGCTATTACTAGATTTAAAAAGAGCCAATATAATAATTAAGCATCAAGAATGGTTTTCTTGAGGTCCAGCTTGAGGTCAAGCAAAACAAAAGCATTTGGGGTTAGCACAGAGGAGTCCACAAGCCAATAAGAAATAAACAAAAATAAACCTAATCACGTCTTTCTAGACATTTCCTGATCTACTTACATATTTGCTCTGTGTCTCCTTTCTCCGGAGAACAACAACAGACAGACAAAGGAAAAGGTTTTTTTCCCCAATTTTAAAAAGTTTTAGCCCTCCCATTGGCTCTTTTGGTCAGGTGTCCACTCCTTTCCTTTTACCTATGGGCTTTTTTAACCCTTTACAGGTAAGGCAAATAGAGAACAGCTACTAACAGGGATTTTGTAGCTAATTGGCTGGCTGGGTGTCCATAAAATGAAGCTACTCCCTCCCTTCATTTATCACAGCTCCCTATAGTCACACTGGGACCAGCAGTGATTATGAGGTTAGACCACCTCTGAGCACCTCCCTGTAGCACAGCACCACAGTGTGGGACTGGGACCCTGGTGTAAGCACCACCCACAATGGAGAATCCTGAGTGTGTCCTGGAGGTTTCTGATTTATTTGCAGATGCTTAATGGCTATGAAAGAAGGAAGGAAATAAAGGAAGGAAGATCCTTCATTCATGTGTTCCTAGAGTTTAAAGCCAGAAAGCACCATTAGATCATAGAAATGTGGGACTGTAAGGGCACTTGAGAGGTCATCAATACATTAGAAACCTCTGATGAGGATTCCACACCCTTCCTTGGAAGGCTATTCCAGAGCTAAACTACTAACCTAAATCTCCCTTGCTTCAGATTAAGCCCATTTCTTCTTGTCCTACCTTCATTGCATGTGGATAACAACTGAGCACTGTCCTCCTTATAACACTCCTTAACATAGCTGAAGGCTGTTATCAGGCCCCCATCACCACTGTCTTTTATTTCTCCAGACTAAACAGGACCAGTTTTTTAAATCTTTCCTTATAGGTGAGGCTTTCTACACCTTTTATCATTTTTATTTCCTTCCTGTGGACTCTTCCTCATTTATGCACATCTTTCCGAAGGTGTGGTGCTCAGAATTGGACACAGGACTCCAGTTGTGGCGTCACCAGTGCTGACTAGAGCAGGACAATTCCCTCCTGTGTTTTACATACAATGCTCCTGTTAATACATCCCTGATGATATTACCCTTTATCACAGCTGCACCATGTTGTTGACTCATAGTTAGAATAGGAAAGATTAGATTTTTATTGGTAAATGTCAATTTCACCATACACATACAAATCAATAATATTTATTCAATTGATAATAATAAAATGTACAGACAGACCATGTTGCTTGGGTACCCAGAGCTGAGAGCTGCTGTTACCCCTCTATCTCATCAAGAGTCAGGTGTGCTGGAGACTGGAGTGCATGTCAGCTCCCTGCCCCACCAAGCTGTCTTTCTACTCGGCAAACCCCTCAAGGCTCTCCAACCCCGAAGCTTGGCCAGCAGGTGATCATTGGTGAACTCCAGCCTCTGAGCTCCTCAGACATATTTCACTGCAATGCACAGCTTCTACCACTCTGCATTTGGAGAAGACATTAGGTTCACTGCTCTTTTCCGCAGTCAGTACATTACAGTTTATGAATGTAACTGGGATAAATACACCCTACCTTTCAAATACAGCACTGAGTTGGGTTATAGGAAAAATAAAACATGTTTATTAACCAAAGGACATATGTTAAGTGGCACCAAGTAAAAGGATTAAAGGTAGAAGGGTTTACAAACAAAGAAAAGTACCTATACACTTTCTAAGGGTGAAGACATAACTTAAGAAACTAAAAGCCTCTTGTTCCAAGAAAGGTTTCTCTCCAAGTCTTTTTTCCAGCCATGGTTGTCCAGACTGTCTGGCCAGGGTGCTCGGCAGAAGCACAAA
Source organism: Platysternon megacephalum (assembly GCA_003942145.1). Taxonomy (NCBI): domain Eukaryota; kingdom Metazoa; phylum Chordata; order Testudines; family Platysternidae; genus Platysternon; species Platysternon megacephalum. The sequence goes on from QXTE01000721.1 coordinate 84,794, forward strand.
GTGCTTGTTTCAATCAGTGAAGGATAACTTAGGGATTCTCTTCCTCTTACTGCATAGTTTAGTCACACTTTGACGCCTGGTGGCTTTGTTTATTTTACACGTCAATGTGATTTTCTTTTTCTTTGGTGAGACCTTGCTTAATTTACATTGGAGACACATTTAAGCAGGCGGAACCACATTCCAATGACCAGAACAGGTGTGGCTTTTGAGAAATAGATTTTAAGAACATATTTGCATCACATATGTAAAGTCCTTTGTGGGTTTACCATACACAAATTATGCAGGAATATTAATGACCGGTGAATTGTTAGTTTTCCAGTAATATCATATATGCCACTGTGACGGGTTGGATCACAGAAACCCCCTTGTGAGCTGCCGCCCGATGTGCAAAGGCTACCTCTGTTCCTGTTCTCCCTGCCAGCTCAGTGCCTTCAGCTCCCTGTCTTGGTGAAGCCAGACACACCCGTCTGCTCCAGCCCAGACTCAGGGTCTGAATAACCTGTCCCAAAGCTGCAGGTTTACCTGAAAACAGCTCACAGAAGTGTGCTTGCCTTTAGCACTCTGACACCCAACTCCCAGTGGGGTTTAAACCCAGATAAATCCGTTTTACCCTGTATAAAGCTTATACAGGGTAAACTCATAAATTGTTCGCCCTCTATAACACTGATAGAGAGATATGCACAGCTGTTTGCTCCCCCAGGTATTAATACATACTCTGAGTTAATTAATAAGTAGAAAGTGATTTTATTAAATACAGAAAGTAGGATTTAAGTGATTCCAAGTAGTAACAGACAGAACAAAGTAAGTTACCCAGCAAAATAAAATAAAATGCGCAAATCTATGTCTAATCAAACTAAATACAGATAAAATCCTCACCAGTTCCAGAATGTTCCCTTTTACAGGCTAATCTCCTTTTAGCCTGGGTCCAGCAATCACTCACACCCCCTGTAGTTACTGTCCTTTGTTCCAGTTTCCTTCAAGTATCCTGGGGGGGTGGAGAGGCTCCTTCTTTAGCCAGCTGAAGACAAAATGGAGGGGTCTCCCACGGGTTTAAATAGACTTTCTCTTGTGGGTGGAGACCCCCTTCCTCACTCCTATGCAAAGTCCAGCTCCAAGATGGAGTTCTGGAGTCACCTGGGCAAGTCACATGTCCATGCATGACTCAGTCTTTACAGGCAGAAGCCATTGTCCACATGGTATCTTGCATGTCTCCAGGAAGACTTCTTATGTGGATTGGAGCATTCCAAGATGCATTGTTCCCCAAATGCTTCCTGATCGGGTACTTAACCTTGCGAATTCCTTCCTAAAGAAGCTGACCAAATGCCTCACAAAGCTTACTTAGAGATCAAGCAAGTATACAACCCATATTCTTAACCTCAAGTACAAAATGATATATGTGTACAAATAGGATGAATAGATATAGTAGACCATAACCTTTACAGAGATATGTTACCTGGCACAGGCAGCACAAAACATATTCCAGTTATGTCATATTCCCACAAAGCCTTATGGGAGGTACTGTCACAGCCACTTTTGCGGTAAATATCATGACAACAGAGTGCGGGGTGCATTGAGTGTGTAATTCTTGACAAGAGTTGCTGACACAGCATAGTGAACCACCTGTTGACCTCTGTGTCACAAGAGACAGGTAAAATCAGAAAACGCCACCTTTGAACTTATTAGAGTGTGATTTAACAAGGATGTTCACTTCGTACATTTGACATGTTATATTGACAATCTGTATTTTAATGGTTTTAAAGCTTTAACTTTTAGAATCTCGATGTCTATTATCATTAATTATTGTCTGAAACCCCCAATAATTTCCCACAACTGTGAAAATTTAAATGGATAAAAGTGAAAAAAAACGTAGAACTCTGAATTTTATTGAAAAAACTTATATTAATAAAAATAAACAACTTCATTATAAAAGAAATAAAAATCAAATTCTGCCAAATTTACTCATATTCAATTTGTGACCCATTCCAGCAGTGCTACCACCCAGCCAGTTCTTCTCAGTTTCATAGTTGTGCATTTGATTTTTCCTTCCTAACTGCACTTGTCTTTATTGAATTTCATTTTGTTGATTTCAGACCAGTTCTCTAATTTTTCAAAGCTGTTTTAAATTCTAATCGTGCCCTCCAAAGGGCTTGCAACCCTCCACAGTGTGGTGTCACCCACACATTTTCTAAGTGTAAGGTCCTCTCCATAAACCAGGTCATTAGTGAAAATATTGAATTGTACCAGACTTATGACTGACCCCTGCGGGACTCCACTACATAGATGGTTGACAGCGAACTAGAGGAGAGGACATCACCCAGTGATTCTGCATTCTGCATATAACTTCTGGCTGAGTCTGAACATAGCTTGTAGGAAGATTTTGAGTCTTTATCTAAAGACTTCAAGTGATTGAGAATCCACCAGGTCCCTGGGTAAGTTGTTACAATGACTAATTGCCTTCCCAGCAAAAAAATTGTGCCTTCTCTGTGTAGTAGAAAGAGAAAGCCTGCAACATGAGGCCTTGTATGAAAGGCGCGGTGTGAGGCCTGAGGTCTAAACTGAAGTAGTGGTCAAGCCTTGATAATATAAAGCAAAGTTAGCAAGAGTTACTCTGTGAGCAAATGCTAGGCCTTGTCATTAAACACGTCTGCTTGAAGTTCACAAAACCTGGCAAGAACAGGGATGGTATTGCAAAAATACCCTCTGATGTTCTGTACCTCAGGGGAATACCCTGCATCCCCATGTTTGGATGCCATACAATATGATTGTGTGATATCCAATGCAAATTTTGTGATGTCGGGTGTCTTCGGGAGGCTCATGATGCACTGAGCATTGTTGTTATAGTAATGTTATAGGTTGTTATAGGTCATGTATATAGTTATGAGGCTGAAAATGTATCCTCATGGCTTAAAACAGGCCCAGGCAAAACTCTCCAAGAGCAGAAGGGAAGTTCACACCTCATCAGGGCATATATGGGACAAACTCAGCCCAGCGTCACAGGAACAAAGGACACTGGCCTATGCAGCAAGAAGGGATCTGTTGGACTCTCGAGTGATTCACCCCCCTTCTTTTGGTCAGTTTTGGACTGTGATGAGGTAATGGTCACCTGACTCTGAAGGGGGGAGCAAAGCTAAAAGGAAAGAAAGAACATGACAAAAGGGAGAGACGTTTGCCATGCTCTTCCTTTCTCTCTTCCACCTTCATCTACAGACATCACCACCAAGCGACTGAAGTGCTGATGAAAGGGGAGAGCCTGGCTGAAGGGCAACCAGCCGGCCTGTGGTGAGAAACATCTAAGTTTGTAAGGGCACTGAAAGTGTTAAGATCAGCTTAGAATGCATTTTTCTTTTATTTCATTTGACCAAATCTGACTTGTTGTGCTTTGACTTATAATCACGTAATATCTATCTTTCTAGTTAATACATTTGTTTGTTTATTCCACCTGAAGCAGTGCGTTTGGTTTGAAGAGTGTCAGAGACTTCCTTTGGGATAACAAGCTGGTACATATCAATTTCTTTGTTAAATTGACAAACTCATATAAACTTGCAGCGTCCAGTGGGTATAACTGGACACTGCAAGACAGAGGTTCATAGGGTTGTGTCTGGGACCGGAGATATTGGCTAGTGTCATTCGGTTGCACAATCCAAGAACCTTACATGCCAGAGGCTGTGCGTGAACAGCTCAGGAGTGGGGGTTCTCACAGCAGAGCAGGGTAAGGCTGGCTCCCAAAGTCAAGGATTGGAGTGACCTAGCAGATTATCAGTCCAGATAAGACCAGGGGAACGTCACATACACACATTGCTGAAAAGTGCTAGGCACAGGACACTCACACAAACACATTCCAGAATGGTGGTACCAGAACACCCTGATACAGGGTGATGGTGTAAACACACTCCCCAAAGATGTCACACTCCCCGAACATGTACAAGGTAAAGGGTGGTAACTAACCACCTCAGACGGGCAATATGTAATTTGATCATATCGGTGTATAAAGAGAGGTCTCAGAGGGAGTGTCTTTGGCTGGCCTAGACAGTCCCGGCGTTCGCTGAGTTGGTCCATTGTAACTGGCATTCATGTGTTAGTGTAGACTGTGAAGAGCTACAAAAGGATCTTGCAAAACAAGTTGACTGGACAACAAAATGGCAGATGAAATTCAATGCTGATAAATGCAAAGTAATGCACATTGGAAAACATAATCCCAACTACACATATAAAATAATGGGGTGTAAATTAGCTGTTATCACTCAAAAAGCGATCTTGGAGTCATTGCGGATAGTTCTCTAAAAACATCCACTCAATGTGCAGGAGTAGTCAAAAAAGCAAACAGAATGCTGGGAATAATTAAGAAAGGGATAGATAATAAGACAGACAATATCATATTGCCTCCATATCAATAAATGGTATGCCCACATCTTGAATACTGCATCCATCTCAAAAAAGATATATTGGAATTGGAAAAGTTTCAGAAAAGGGCAACAAAAATTATTAGGGGTATGGAACGGCTTCCATATGAGGAGCAATTAATAAGAGTGGGACTTTTCAGCTTGGACTAGAGATGACTAAGAGGGGATATGATAGAGGTCTACAAAATCATGACTGGTGTGGAGAAAGTAAATAAGGAAGTTTTATTTACTCCTTCTCATAATACAAGAACTAGGGGTTACCAAATGAAATTAATAAAAGAAACAAAAGGAAGTATTTTTTCACATAATGCAGAGTCAACCTGTGAAACTCCTTGCCAGATGATGTTGTGAAGGCCAAGACTATAACAAAGTTCAAAAAAGAACTCGATAAGTTCATGGAAGACAGGTCCATCCATGGCTATTAGCCAGGATGGGAAGGGATGGTGTCCCTAGCCTCTGTTTCCCAGAAGCTGGGAATGGGTGCTAGGGGATGGATAACTTGACGATTCTCTGTTCTGTTTATTCCCTCTGGGGAAACCTGGTATTGGCCACTGTCGGAAGACAGGATACTGGGCTAGAAGGACCTTTGGTCTGATCCAGTATGGCCATTCTTATGTTCTTATGTTTTGAAAACCTCCAGTGAAGGAGCTTCCACAACCTCCCTATGCAGTCTGTTCCATTGTCCTACCGTTTTTACCATAAGGAAGTTTTCCCTGAGATTTAATCTTAATCTGCTTTACTGTAGTTTGAACCCACTACCTCTTGTCCTGCCTGCTTTTTTATGGCAGCCTTCCAAGTATTTGAAGACTGCTATCATATCCCCGCTTAATCACCTTGCTTTCCAAAGTGAACATACCCAGTTCCTTCAGCCTTTGCTCATATTGCTTGCATTCCATCCCTTTGGTCATCTTTTGTTGCTCTCCTATGGATCCTTTCCAGAGCAGTACTGTCATCTCCCATAACTTTGATGCTAGGCCTCGGTTAATACAAACCAAAATTCCATTCTTTTGGGAACACTATTGCATTGCTGACTTGTGTTGAGGTTGTGATCCAACACAACTCCAAGATCATTCTCTCAAGGGCTGCTCACAAGCCAGTTTCTCCCCCCTCCCCCCCCCCCATTCTGTATTTGTGCATTTGGTTTTCTTCCCTAAATGGAGCACCTTTTATTTGTCATTGTTAAATTTCATCTTGTTGTCTATAATCCAGTTCTTCAATTTATCAATATCCTTCTGAATTTTAATTCTATCATCCAGAGTGTTTGCAACTCCACCCGACTTTGTGTCCTCTGCAAATTATAAGCTGTGATCAAGTCACCCCTTAACTTTCCCTTTGTTAAGCTAATTAAATGGAACTCCTTGAGTCTATCAGTAGAAGGTATGCATTCTGATCCTTTATCATTCTCTTGGCTCTTCTCTGAAACCTCGCCAATTCATCAATATCCTTCTGGAATGGTGGACACCAGCACTGGACACAATATTCCAGCAGCGGTCACATCAGTGCCAAAAGCAGAGGTAAAATAACCTCTCTGCTCCTACTTGAGAGTCCCCTGTTTATGCAACCAAGGTTCTCATTAGCCTGTCTTGGACACCACCTTGACCCTGCCTCTCTCCACTGTGTAATAACAGAGCTAATTTTGACTCCATTAGGAGTCTTCTTACATGCTTCAGAGCTGAAATCACTGATATGTAGGTCTAAGCATTAGACCTACTTTGGGCTAGTGGTTCTGAGAGGATTATCCAGCTGCACTGTCACTGAGGCTCCCCTAGTAACAGCTGGAATCAAGGAGTGCTGAAATTGCTAAGAGCTGTGTTAAGTGGTGGTGGTGGTGGGGGGCCTGAAGACATATTGGTGAATGGCTAGCGGAGTGGTGTGGCTGGCAGTATGGCTACTGAAGAGGCATGGCCAGCTGGGTGGCTGGCAGAGAGGTGCAGCTAGCAGTGAAGACTGCACCAGAACTCCACAGAGAGGTGTGGCAATTGGCCATCGACCCGAGCAGCGGAGCATTTAAAGTGCCCCCATACCTCCCCCACTTCCACCCAGGCTGGGAGGTAAACTCTGCAAATGAACTTCTGAACTCTGGGGCTGCACTGACCAAGGACAGCAACTGTGGGTTGGGTGACTTTTGAGTTGCTGGACTTCAGACCCTGAGGGGAAAAGGACGCTGCCAAACTTACTTTGTGGGTCTTTTGCTCATGGTTTGTGTTATGAATCCCATTTGTGGTGTTTCCCCAACATGATGCCACCTTGTTTCCCTCCTTTATTAAAAGGCTTTTGCTACACTCAATCTCTGTGCTTGCGAGAGGGGAAGTATTGGCTCTTAGAGGTGCCCAGGGGGGTGGTATGTAATTGTCCCAGGTCACTGGGTGGGGCCTCGAGCCGGTTTTGCATTGTATTATTGAAAAGGGAAACCCTATGTACTGAACCCGGCCCTTGTTGCTGCCAACTCTGACGGGCAGAAGGGTTACACATACGGTTCACAGAATCATGCAGAATTCACACAGTTTACAAGGACAGATTGCAAAAACTGTCATCTGGGCAAGTATGGAAGAACTTTTCCCTTGGGGGAAGTTTCTGTCAGAGACATTTTTGTGCGCTTAAACAGGGTAGAGGCTGGGTGTTAGATTAATCTATGTTAAAGCTACAAGGGACCATAATAATTCTTTATTCTTTTCTCCTGCGTCACAAAGATCAAAGAGCCTCACCCAGTAATTCTGCAACAAGCCCGTAGCATCTGGCTGAGCCTGAGAATAGCTTTTAGAAAGACCCTGAGTCTTGATCTAAAGATTCTATGATGGAGAAACCACCATGTCCCCTTGTAGGTTGTTCCAGGGGTGAATTCCCTGCCTTTCCCTGTTAAATTCCAAGTAGAAAGAATGCACAATTTTTTTTATCTAACTTTGGTTCCCAGCCATTGGATCTCTTTGGGTACGTCTACACTACGGGATTAGTCCGAATTTACGGAATTCAATTTTTTGAAACCGATTGTATAAATTTGATTGTACGCGGCCACAGTAAGCGGATTAATTCGGCAGTGCGCGTCCATGTACTAAGACTAGCGTCGAATTCCAGAGCGTTGCACTGTGGGTAGCTATCCCATAGCTATCCCAGAATTCCCGCAGTCGAGATCCCAATGCCTGATGGGACAAAAAATATTGTCGCGGGTGGTTCTGGGAACATCCTCCCCCTCCCTCCGTGAAAACAACGGCAGACAACCATTTCGCGCCTTTTTTCCTTGTTGAACTGAGCGGACGCCATACCTCGGCAAGGATGGATCCCGCTCAGCTCAAGTTTGCAGTCATGAACATTGTAAACACCACGCGCATTATAGTGCAGTTTATGCTCAACCAGGACCAGAAAAGCCAGGCGAGGAGGAGGCGGCTACGGCAGCGCGGCGACGAGACTGATGCGGACATGGACATGGACACAGAATTGTCTCGCGCCACGGGCCCCGGCGCTTTGGAGATCATGTTGGCAATGGGGCAGCTTCTCGCTGTGGAACGCCGATTCTGGGCCCGGGAAACAAGCACTGACTGGTGGGACCGCATAGTGCTGCAGGTGTGGGACGATTCCCAGTGGCTGCGAAACTTTCGCATGCGTAAGGGCACTTTCCTGGAACTTTGTGACTTGCTTTCCCCTGCCCTGACGCGCCAGAACACCAAGATGAGAGCAGCCCTCACAGTTGAGAAGCGAGTGGCGATAGCCCTGTGGAAGCTTGCAACACCGGACAGCTACCGGTCAGTCGGTAATCAGTTCGGAGTGGGAAAATCTACCGTGGGGGCTGCTGTCATGCAAGTAGCCAAAGCAATCGTTGAGCTGCTGCTAAAAAAGGTAGTGACGCTGGGAGATGTGCAGCTCATTGTGGATGGCTTTGCTGCAATGGGATTCCCTAACTGTGGTGGGGCGATAGATGGAACCCATATCCCGATCTTGGCACCGGAGCACCAGGGCAGCCAGTACATAAACCGCAAGGGGTACTTTTCTATGGTGCTGCAAGCAATGGTGGATCACAAGGGACGTTTCACCAACATCAACGTGGGATGGCCGGGAAGGGTTCATGACGCCCGCGTCTTCAGGAACACTAGTCTGTTTAAACGGCTGCAACAAGGGATTTACTTTCCAGACCGGAAAATTACCATTGGGGATGTTGAGATGCCCATCGTTATCCTTGGGGACCCAGCCTACCCCTTAATGCCGTGGCTCATGAAGCCATACACAGGCAGCCTGGACAGTACTCAGGAGCGGTTCAACTACAGGCTGAGCAAGTGCAGGATGGTGGTAGAGTGTGCCTTTGGACGTTTAAAAGGTCGCTGGCGCTCGTTACTGACTCGCTCGGACCTCAGCCAAACCAACATCCCCATTGCTATTGCAGCTTGCTGTGTGCTCCACAATCTCTGTGAGAGCAAGGGGGAGACCTTTATGGCGGGGTGGGAGGCTGAGGCAAACCGCCTGGCCGCTGATTACGCGCAGCCAGACACCAGGGCGATTAGAAGAGCACACCAGGAAGCGGTGCGCATCAGAGAAGCTCTGAAAACAAGTTTCAGTGCTGCCCAGGCTCCTGTGTGAAAGTTATGTTTGTTTGTCCCTGTTGAAAACCCGCCCACTTGATTCACTCATTCCCTGTAAGCAACCCACCCTTCCCCCTTCCCCCTTCGATCCCAGTTTTATTTAAAAAAAAATAAAGTCAGTGTCGTTTTCAAATTACAAATCAAGAACTTTTTATTAACGGGGGGTAATGAACATAGGGAGAGAAATAACCAGGTAGTCCGGGTGGGGTTTGGGAGGAGGGTAGGAGTGAAGGAACAGGGCAGGAACAACATTCAAAATAATGAGAGCCTTTTGCTCGGGCTCTCTAATGGGGTGGACTGGCAGGTTGCACGGAGCTTCCCCCCCCGCGTTCTTACACGTCGGGGTGAGGAGGCTACGGGACTTGGGGAGGGGGGAGGGCGGTTATAGAGGGGCTGCAGCGGCACTCGGTAATCCTGCAGCTGCCGTTCCTGGAGCTCCACCAGACGCCGGAGCATGTCTGTCTGCTCACGCAGCAGCCCCAGCGTTGCATCCCGCCACTTCTCGTCTCGGGCGTCCCTCCTCTCCTCACGTTCGTCCCTTCTCTCCTCACGTTGGTCCCTTTTCTCCTCCCGTTGGTCCCTCATGTCCTCCCGTTGGTCCCTCTTCTCCTCACGGTCACTGGCCTCTTTCCGGAATTTTAATACAGTGTCCTTCCAGTCATTGAAATTAGCTCTCTCATCCCGGGTCGATTGCATAATTTCCGAGAACATGTCGTCTCGCGTGCGTCTCTTTCGCCGCCTTATCTGGGAGAGCCTTCGGGCCGGGGGCGGGAGGATTGAAAAATTTGCAGCTGCAGGAGGAGGGAAAAAAAGGGAGAGAAGTATGTAAAAAGATACATTTTATAGAACAATGCTTATACTCTTTCACGGTGAACACTTTTCACATTACATAGCAATGTACAAGGTCGCATTTTGCATCTTATATTGAGTGCCCGCGGCTTTGGTGTTAGAGATCACAGCAGACGCAGGGCCGGGCAACAGAATTCGGCTTGTATGCAGCCATGGTAAGCCATTGTCCTGCGGCTTCTGCATTAAATCAGCGCCCTCCTTTCCCATAGCAAGCAAAGCCCTTTACGTGCTGCGGTTTTCCTGTTACCGTGCAGCATCAGATAACATAATAACCCCCACCCACCACCCATTCAATTCTGTGGGATGATCGGTTGACCCCCTCCCCCCACCACGTGGCTGGTATCATGGAAGATCCATGCAGATAACAAACTAGCCCCCCCATCCACTTCTGTGGGATGATCGCGTTACCCCTCCCCCCACCGCGTGGCTGGTATCAGGGAAGACCCCTGCTAGCCAAACGCGAAAACCTCAGCGCCATTGTCCACCCACTCCCCCCCGCCCGCTTGGCTAACTGCAGGGAAAGATTTCTTTTCAGCTACAGGCAAACAGCCCAGTAGGAACGGGGCCACCTCTGTCCCCTTAATTACATTCCCGTATTTCAAACAGGTTACCCTGAACGATATCACTCTCCTGAGGATAACACAGCAAGATAAAGAACGGATGTTGCTTGAATGCCAGCAAACACCGGGACCATACGCTGCCAAGCTTTGTCAAGCAATGATACCGGATTACTTGCTGCTAGCATGGCGCGGTCAAGTGTCCTACCATGGAGGACGGAATAAGGCTGCCCTGCCCAGAAACCTTCTGGAAAAGCTTTTGGAGTACCTCCAGGAGAGTTTCATGGAGATGTCCCTGGAGGATTTCAACTCCATCCCCAGACACGTTAACAGACTTTTCCAGTAGCTGTACTGGCCGCGAATGCATCCCAAGTCCCCAGGGCAAATTAATCATTAAACAAATACTTGTTTTAAACCATGTTTGATATATTTGAAAAGGTACACTCACCAGAGGTCCCTTCCAGGGGGTCTGCGATGCCGCCTTGGGAGGGTTCGGAGGGCACTTCGGTCAGGGTCAGAAACAGCTCCTGGCTGTCGGGGAGAATGGAGTGCTGTGTGCTCTCCACAAGTTCGTCCTCCTCCTCCTCCTCCTCTTCCCCGTCCGCAGATTCGTCATTCAAGGATGAGATTAACCCCTCCTCGGAGTCCACGGTCAGGGGTGGGGTAGTGGTGGCGGCCCCCCCGAGAATTGCATGCAGCTCCTCGTAGAAGCGGCATGTCTGCGGCTCTGCCCCGGACCGTCCGTTTGCCTCCTTGGTTTTCTGATAGGCCTGTCGGAGCTCCTTCACCTTAATACGGCACTGATAGGAGTCCCGATTGTGGCCTCTCTCCATCATGCCCTTGGAGATCTTGTCGAAAATTTTTGCATTCCGTCTCTTGGAACGCAGTTCTGCGAGCACGGAATCCTCTCCCCATATAGCGATCAGATCCAGTATCTCGCGTGTGGTCCATGCTGGTGCTCGTTTGCGGTTCTCGGACTGCATGGCTACCTGTGCTGTTCAGCTCTGTGTGGTCACCTGTGCTCACCAGGCTGGGCAGACAGGAAATGAAATTCAAAAGTTCGCGGGGCTTTTCCTGTCCAACTGCCCAGAGCATCCGAGTTTCGATTGCTGTCCAGAGCGGTCACAATGGTGCACTGTGGGATAGCTCCCGGAGGCCAATACCTTCGAATTCCGTCCACACTAACCCTAATTCGAACCGGCAATGTCGATTTCAGCGCTACTCCCCTCGTCGGAGAGGAGTACAGAAACCGATTTTAAGAGCACTTTAAATCGAATTAAATGGCCTCGTTGTGTGGACGGGTACAAGCTTAATTCGCTATAACGCTGCTAAATTCGAACTAAAATCATAGTGTAGACCAGGCCTTTGCCTTTGCCAGAGTAAAGAACCCACTGCTATCAGAATCTCTTCCCCATGTAGGTATCTGCAGACCGTGATCAAGTCCCTTCCCAACCCTCTTTTTGTTAAGACAAGTGAACAGAAGAAGCTGCATCTTAATCATCTAGCAATAATGTGTACAAAGAAATCTAGGAGGACTTGCAGTTGGGGGAGCAAATACCGGAGGGCTCAGACTGCTACCAGCAAAATGTCCTTGTAGTTTCTCAAAATTATAGATGAGAATTTTCTAGAAGAAAAAGTATCACATGTGATGCAGGATAATTGTTAGACCTCACTGGGATGAATATCAATGAATTAGTCACCACATTAAAAAGTAAGAGCTGCAGTATGGTGAAGGGAAGCAACATCGAAGTTATGAAGGGAACCGCAGGAAAAATGGGTTTGTTTGTTCTATGCAAAACTTTGATTTTTCAGCAAGGAAGAGCAGTTCACATCACACAAGGAAAAATTACTTGTCATGAAATGACCGTGAAATGGTGGCACTAGCTTGCTTTTGCACACTCAGAGCTGCTTTGATAAAGTGTGCTATTCACTTATTTAGTGTTATTACGTCTTAACCCCAATAATGGCTACATTCTAAAAAAAAGAAAAATCTGATTCAGGAATCTGGAAATATATTTTGGTATGTAGCCAGAGGAGCTCCCCCAAATTAAAATCCAACAAACAGCATTGAGAAGTTTTAACCACCCTAACTCAACTATCTGTCCCAAATTCTCTGTCTCTTCCTGCCTATCTGCAAAAGGTTCGCCCATCCCACAAACAGGGCCTGGAGTCTGTATTATTGTATCTCTCCATCTGTTCAGATGGCTATATATAGTTCACATATTGTGATTGGCTAATGGGCTAAGTTCTCTCAGCTTCAGGAAAACCCCGGGGCATGGAGTTTCACTGGCTAGTCGTGAGGCCAGATACACTGTGATGCAAGCTACAGGGAGGAAGCAGGTGGCAGTGAGCCAGGATGCCTGACTGAAGAGTGACCATCAGAGAGGAGAGAGAACACAGGGGTAGCGCCAACTAATTGCTTCATTCATCTTGGAGTATGAAACTTGTTGCCAGTGTGTGAGGCCCTGGGTTTACATCCCAGAGGGATGCAATTTTTTAAAAATATAGTGCAAATAGTGCAAATTACATTTAAGAAGAGGCTAGAAAGAGAGGAGCAGAGCGCTGTGAGCAGAAGTGCCCAGGGTATGAATGATTTAGAGCAGGGATTGGCAACCTTTGGCATGCGGCTCGCCAGGGTGCTTACCCTGGCGGGCCGGGCCAGTTTGTTTACCTGCCGCGTAGGCAGATTCGGTCGATCGCGGCTCCCACTGTCTGCGGTTTGCCGCTCCAGGCCAATGGGGGCTGCGGGAAGGGCGGCCAGCACATCCCTCCTCCCGCGCTGCTTCCCGCTGCCCCCATTGGCCTGGAGCAGCAAACCGCGGCCAGTGGGAGCCGCAATCAACCGAACCTGCCTACACGGCAGCTAAACAAACCAGCCCGGCCTGCCAGGGTGCTTACCCTGGCGAGCCGCGTGCCAAAGGTTGCTGATCCCTGCTCTAAATCATTCATACCCTGGGCACTTCTGCTCACAGCCCTCTGCTCCTCTCTCTCTAGCCTCTTCTTAAATGTAATTTGCACTATTTAGATTTAGAGTCTTCGGAGGGATACTAGTTTGGGAGTTTCAATACTATGGCAGAACAACAGTGAATTTGAGAGGCCTAGAGGGGGTTCAGGATTGGGGTGTCAAGGGGCAAAAGTTATTGGGGTGCATTAGAAAGTCCTGCTTTTTGAATGGCACCTTTCTCTCAAACTCTATGTCTATCTGTTGTCGTCTTTAAACAATGGTCTGTGAGCGGCTAATAGGGCTGGGTGTTGGGATTGGAAGCCACGACTCCAGAGAAACTAGAGCCACCAGCATCCACCTTAAACTGCTCAGGTACCCTGCTAGGAACCACCACCAGCCCCCTTGCCTCCTCTTTCTTTCTCTCTTGGTCTAAGAGTGGGTATCTCGACTGTGGTTTACATAGTCAGTAGTTCAAACCCCAGGGGAGGCTAATTTTGATGGTGACTCAGTTTAATTCTCTTCCTCCAGCAATGATTAGGGGTGGCACAGACCAAGGTCCCTCCAGATGAGTCTCTGACACTAGCCAGTCCCAGTTGTGTCACGAGAAGAAATTTCCGCAAAGGAGAAAACCTTGTTCAGAGGCAAAATTTCTTCCTCAATTAGTAACTGGCTCCTGCCCTGAAGCATAAAGGTTTATATCTCTTGTGTTGGTTCCAATGTTGGGAGAATGGGATCTACTGGGTTAAAGCAATGGAGGAGGGGAATCAGGACTCCTGGGGTCTAACTCTGACCCTGGGAGGAGAAAGGAGTCCAGTGGCTTAGAAGAGGGTGGCTGAATCTTCAGGACTCCCTGGCTCTTTTCCCTGTTCTTGGAGATGATTGGGGTCTAGTGGGTTAGAACAAGGCCAGAGCTAGCAGTTAGGACTCCTGGGTTCTATTCCCAACACTAGTGAAAAGGTTGAGGCCAGTATGTAAAACATGGAGAACCTCATTGAAAAACAATACCACATTTCCAGCATGCTTGTTGGGTGGCTCTGTGACGAAGTGGGAATGTTCTTAATGTTTCCTCTGAATACTGTGTGGGTGCCTCAGTTTCCCCTATGCAGTTCTTAAGTATCTAGGTGGTGGGATAAGGGTGTATGGTTGTTTCAGAGCAAAGGGCCAGTGTACATAAATGCCTGACACTTTGTCTCCTGGCAACTGATGGCCTGGGCCCCTCCTCTGCAAAGGTGCCAAATGAAGGTGTTGGAGACAAAGAGATCAGGTGATCTCCTAGCCCGGGAAAGAGACAAAGCCCAGAGGAGGAGGGGCTGGAGGGGTTTTCAGTTTGGAGCTGGCTGGGGAAACGGAGGGGTGCCCAGACGGGGCTCTGGCCCCCCTGGGGCCCCAAGATGGACCTAACTGAGGGGGTTCTGTTGTCTATACCTGCAAGACCTGTTTTAGACTGTGTTCCTGTCATCTAATAAACCTCTGTTTTACTGGCTGGCTGAGAGTCACATCTGACTGCGAAGTGTGGGGTGCGTGCAGGACCTCTGGCTTCCCCAGGACCCCGCCTGGGCGGACTCACTGTGGGAAGCGCACGGAGGGGCATATGCTAAATGCTCCAAGGAGAGACCCAGGAGGTGAAGCCGTGTGAGCTTCTTGCCCTGAAGACAGTCTGCTCCGAGGGAAAGGAGGCTCCCCAAAGTCCTGACTGGCTTTGTGGGGAGCAGTTCCAGAGCATCGCCCGGGGACTCCGTGACAGGCTCATATTCTTCCTGTTGGCAAACTCACACAACAAGACAGTGATTGCTTTGCAAGCATCAGGCTTTATAGAGTTTAGGGAACACAGAGAATGGCTTACAAGGGGCAAATCTTAAAAACTGAAGAGAACAAGGAGAAATAACAGTTAATTGTGAGTAATATAAGCTTATTCTTTATCAAGCTGAATGCAGAAAGGTGATATTGATGGATATTTCTTCATTAAAGGACAGGTTTTTAGATGGTCAGTAGGCAGCATGAAGTACAAGGTGGGGAAGGGGTGGCCATACTGTGTAATGGGCACTAGCGGAAGCAGAGGGTGAGGGGTGGGGAAGGGGCAGCTATAAAGTATAATGGGCACTAGGGGCAGCAGAGGGTGAGGGGTGAAAACACACCTAAACCATCTGACTAGTGTTCAGAGGTGGGTGAGGAGCCAGGTGCCATAGCCGGTGTGGGAGAGGCAGCGAGGGAGTAGATGAATCAGCAGGGTCCCCTGCCTTTCCACCATGCCCAGGTTGGTTGCTACTTCTACTCCTTGTAGTACACAGGGAGCCTGTTCCAGCAGCCTATGGCAATTCTCCTGGAAACATATGTCCCACTATAGGAGCGGATCCACGGGTTATATCTGCAGATGGTGACAGTGATGAAAGCTCTGCTCTCGCGTAGGCCATCTGGGCGGGGCGTCCCAGTTAAGCAGATGCTGTTGATGGATAGCGGGGGTGTGTGGATGAAGGTGTTCACTGGTGTCCAATATAATCCCCTTCTCTTCATCATTGTGTTGCAATAGGAGGAGGGATTGGGGACTACGGTCCGTGGATAATCCACGTGATGCTTTTGGAATATTTTGTTCAGCTCGACACATGTCTGCCCGCTGGCCAGGGCCAGGCAGGCAGCAAGCAGGATGAGGGGCAGCAGAAGTGAGGGGCGGGGTCCCCTTGGAGCCATGTCCGTGTCTGTCACTGGATCGACCTGAAGTGGGGAGAGGGAGGAGATGGATGGAGACAGCACAGGGTGAGGATCTGACTCCTCCATGGAACCTCCTGGGCCCAACCCCTTACCTTTCCCACCCCACGCTGCTTCCACCACCCCTCCCATGATCCTGTTGCACCCCACTCTGCCCCCAAAGCCCCACCCTTCCTGATATGCCTATCCACCCCACTCTGCTCAGAGCCCCTTCCATTTTCCCTGCCCCATTGTGATGAGTGCTTAACAGACCCTGACACACCGAGAGCTCCATTGTGCCAGGCACTGCACAGACCACCTCAGAGATCACACCCCCCATCCCCATCCTCCTGCCTATTATTCCCCATCCAGAGGTGGACATTGAACTCAGGGGTCCTGGCTCCCAGCCCCCTCCCGCTCCTGCTCTCACAACTAGATCATGTTGCCTCCCAGAAACAAACCCTGCAGATGCAAACCCTTGTGACACTGTTCTCTCCTCTCCCCCAGCTGGTGGAATCTCCCTACAACTCACCGAAGTCCTTTCTTTGCTGTCGTCGGAGTGATGGATCTCAGCCTCTGTGGAGTTGAACCTCACCCTGATCCTCTTTCCTGTCTTGGAGCAGGTTATATAGAGCCTAGCCAGACATGGAAGAGGAAGAGTGGGAGGGGAAATCCAGAAAACTATTGGGTAAGGACGATTTCCCCAAATCTGACAATTAAAACCAGTGACTTAGCAGGCAGGGCCTGGGTGCGGGAATGAATCAAACATGTCATATTAGAGATGTGTGCTCCACACAAACATCTCAGGGTGTGTCTCCCCAGCAAGTGAAGATGTGATTGTAGTGTGGGTAGGTGTACCCGTTCCAGCTTTAATCTAGTTAGTATGGGTAACAAGAGAAGGTGACAGAGACATCACTGGGGGGTAGCTGCCCCAGTACCAGCCCACCAGGGATGCTGGGTACCTACTCTGGATACCAGCCTGTGCTGCAGGCCACCATGTCTCCACTGCTGTTGTTTCCCGTGCTAGCTAGATTTATGCTAGCGGCCTCATTAATGCCCACCCGTGCTGCAATCACACCTTCGTTTGCTGTGCAGACGCACCTTGAGTCCAGATCCACTGGCACCTTCCTAATCCAGTCCTAGCCTGGAAACTCACAGCTCTGCCGCTGCCCCCCAATCCTGACACACAGCCCCTGCTCTCCAACCCTGGGCTCTGTTGTAGAAATTTAGATGGCATACGTGGGCCCAGAGAGTTGGTGGTGTTAACATGACCCTATCACTGTCCAGGATTAAATGGTGTTAAACAAGGTTCGGGCTTTGTTATCCAGAGCCCTCAGCCTGCTCAGTCCATGGCAAACACACCATTACCAATCCTTTTAACCTTTAATTCAAAAAGAAAAGAAAAGAAAAGAAAAGAAAAGAAAAGAAAAGAAAAGAAAAGAAAAGAAAAGAAGGGAAAACAGCTCAAACATTGGCAATGTAAAGTATTAAGGCTTTTATTTTAACTGCATCCCTTGTTCCCTTTAGTTGGAGAGAGTTCTTTGAAGGAAGCCCCCCTGTGTGACTGTCTCTTAGATGGTATTAAAGATGGTCAGAAATGTTCTTTGGTAGAAAAGAGAAGGAGCTAGTTGCAATGGGCTGGAGCTGTTGTCGTTGTGGTTGTTACAGTCCAAACCTCTTCTAGAAGACAAAACATGACAGATGCACACAAGAGGGGAAAGAGAAGAACGGCAAAGAGAGAACATGCAGCTTTGTCTCCCTTGCAGCTTCCAAGCTGGAGAAACACAGGCCTGGCACACAATCTTACCAGCCGTTCTGAGACCTGGCAACTTGTACTAGCCTGGGGTGTTCAGGGCATTGCTTTTAACTGCCTCTTTGATGACAGGCTCACAGCAGTGCTGTGAAATATCCAGCTCTGCCAAACTCTTCTTTGACAGAAGGAAAAAGGAGAGGGGTAGGAAAGAAAAAAAAAGTTGTGAGGGAAAAAGGCACATGGTATGCGGGGGAGGCAAAGTTTCCCATGCCAGGTGGTGGTTGGGATTTAGTAGAAGCTTGTAGAGGTGGTCATGTGAGCTGGGTCCCTCTCTCAGGCCCAGTCTTGTCCGGATGTCTCTTGGGATTAGGATGAAGAAGGCCCAGTGGCGTCATGCTGGATCCCGTGCTCCCAGGAGATGGCCAGGGTGGCAGCCATGATGGTAAAGCTCTATCCTTCCCCTGCATTCAGTCAGTGATTGTTACATGTCTTTCTTCTCCTTGATCAATTTTTCTCTCAAACTCGCCTTTTTTAAGGTCCCCAAAAGGGAGGGGTGGGTGCAATGGCCCCTCCCCTCAGTGCTTCAGTCACCAGTTAGGGCTAATTCCCCACACACCAATTTTGGTCCATTTATTTCCAGTCCCGCACTTCTGCAGTTTACCAGGCATGATCTTGACACAGGCCTTGAGTGATATCAGGGGTCCTGCTTGTTTGGGCTAATTCAGTCTCTGTCTCACTTTTGCACCTTTTTTCAAACAACATTTATTCTTATGTGTGATTGGAAAGTGTGAACTGCTGAGCTTAAAATTCAGGTAAACATGTAGGCTCAATTATTACAACAGCTCCCCATGCCCCACAGCTCTGTCAGTGCCCCTCAATCCTGACCCACATCCCCCCGCAAGGTGCCTGAAGGAACTGGATGCCATGAAAATTAGGGATAAACTGGGCATCTAACTTGCTTTCTTGACAGAGCACACGAACCCTTTGGAATGCAGTAGTTTCAATACAGGAAGAGAGGGTTGTTGCCAGCTTCCAGCTGGGGTGCAGGGGTCAGGTGAGGATTCTGTCTGGGTGAGCAGGCTCTGGGCTGGCTGGGGATGAGGGGTTCGGAGTGTGGGAAGGGGCTCAGGGCTGGGGCAGAGGGTTGGTGTTTGGGGACATGAGGGCTCTGGCTGGGGGTGCAGGCTCTGGGGTGGGGATGGGGATTTGGGGTGCAAGAGGGAGCTCAGGGCTGGGACAGAGGGTTGGGTGCAGGGGGTAAGGGCTCCAGCTAGGGGTAAAGGCTCTGGAGTGAGGCCAGGGATGAGGGGTTCGAGGTGCAGGAGGGCGCTCAGGGCTGGGGCAGAGAGTTGGAGTGTGGGGAGTGCGGGCTCTGGGTTGGGGCTGGGGATGAGGGGTTTGGGATGTAGGCTGTCTAGGGGCTGAGGCGGGGAGAGAAGACTCCCCCCATTCCTCTCTCGCCGCAGCAGCTCGGGGCTAGGGGAGAGACGCCTCTCCCGAGCTGTGGCAGCTCTGGCAGGACTAGGCTGGGCCGCATGGCCATGCAGCTTAGAGGGAACTTAGCCTGGTATCTAAGTGATCCATTATTTTTTCCCTGCAGGATAAGAGTGATTCTCCGAAGAAAGAAGAACTCCCTCTGGGTGCCATTGTCTGTCTGTCTGTCTTATTTCTGAGAAGAAGAAATGTGCCTTTGGAATTTTAATAATGAAAGAAGGAGAGGGATGGAGAAGGACAAAATGAGAGCGAGAGCGAGAAGGGGATTGACAGATGAGTGGTATAAATTACACTGGTCTACAATTTTTGAGAAGTCATCTGCTTCAGAGATAAAATGTGATATTTATTATGTATTTTGATGTGCTGAATTCAAATATGACCA
The DNA here is from genome assembly GCA_003942145.1 of Platysternon megacephalum. NCBI lineage: Eukaryota > Metazoa > Chordata > Testudines > Platysternidae > Platysternon > Platysternon megacephalum. Next base: position 104,423 of record QXTE01000721.1, read on the forward strand.
TTAAAACAACTGATTGGCTACTGTTTCTAAGATATTTAAGTTTTTACATTTTATGTCTATGTATATTGTGTAGATAGTAGAGTTTTAATCATAAATTGTAAACCCAGGTCTTTTCATGTGTTTATGGTTACTTTACATGATAATATTTCACCTGTCCTGTTTATGTAACACTTTAAAAATCAGCAAAAGGGTTATATAAATAAATTTTATTATGAAACAAAAGGCAAAAACCTATTATGTACATAGTTTAGTCCTATTCAGTGTCTACTCGGCGCTTCTTGGCTTGTCTCTTGTATTCATTAAATGGAGCATCTCTTGTCACTGTCCAGCAATAGTCTGCAAGCATTGATGGGCTCCATTTGCCCTGATAGCGTTTCTCCATTGTTGCAATGTCCTGGTGAAATCGCTCGCCGTGCTCGTCGCTCACTGCTCCGCAGTTCGGTGGAAAAAAATCTAGATGAGAGTGCAAAAAATGTATCTTTAGTGACATGTTGCAACCAAGGCTTTTGTATGCCTTGAGGAGGTTTTCCACCAACAACCTGTAGTTGTGTGCCTTGTTGTTTCCGAGAAAATTTATTGCCACTAACTGGAAGGCTTTCCATGCCGTCTTTTCCTTGCCACGCAGTGCATGGTCAAATGCATCATCTCGAAGAAGTTCACGAATCTGAGGACCAACAAAGACACCTTCCTTTATCTTAGCTTCACTTAACCTTGGAAATTTTCCACGGAGGTACTTGAAAGCTGCTTGTGTTTTGTCAATGGCCTTGACAAAGTTCTTCATCAGACCCAGCTTGATGTGTAAGGGTGGTAACAAAATCTTCCTTGATTCAACAAGTGGTGGATGCTGAACACTTTTCCTCCCAGGCTCCAATGACTGTCGGAGTGGCCAATCTTTCTTGATGTAGTGGGAATCTCTTGCACGACTATCCCATTCGCAGAGAAAACAGCAGTACTTTGTGTATCCAGCCTGCAGACCAAGCAAGAGAGCAACAACCTTCAAATCGCCACAAAGCTGCCACTGATGTTGGTCATAGTTTATGCACCTCAAAAGTTGTTTCATGTTGTCATAGGTTTCCTTCATATGGACTGCATGACCAACTGGAATTGATGGCAAAACATTGCCATTATGCAGTAAAACAGCTTTAAGACTCGTCTTCGATGAATCAATGAACAGTCTCCACTCATCTGGATCGTGAACGATGTTGAGGGCTGCCATCACACCATCGATGTTGTTGCAGGCTACAAGATCACCTTCCATGAAGAAGAATGGGACAAGATCCTTTTGACGGTCACGGAACATGGAAACCCTAACATCACCTGCCAGGAGATTCCACTGCTGTAGTCTGGAGCCCAACAGCTCTGCCTTACTCTTGGGTAGTTCCAAATCCCTGACAAGGTCATTCAGTTCACCTTGTGTTATGAGGTGTGGTTCAGAGGAGGAGGATGGGAGAAAATGTGGGTCCTGTGACATTGATGGTTCAGGACCAGAAGTTTCATCCTCTTCCTCTTCCTCGTCTGACTCAAGTGAGAATGATTCTGGTGCATCAGGAACCGGCAGTCCTTCTCCGTGGGGTACTGGGCGTATAGCTGATGGAATGTTTGGATAATGCACAGTCCACTTTTTCTTCTTTGACACACCTTTCCCAACTGGAGGCACCATGCAGAAGTAACAATTGCTGGTATGATCTGTTGGCTCTCTCCAAATCATTGGCACTGCAAAAGGCATAGATTTCCTTTTCCTGTTCAACCACTGGCGAAGATTTGTTGCACAAGTGTTGCAGCATATGTGTGGGGCCCACCTCTTGTCCTGATCTCCAATTTTGCAGCCAAAATAAAGGTGATAGGCTTTCTTAACCATAGTGGTTATACTGCGCTTTTGTGATGCAAAAGTCACTTCACCACAAACATAGCAGAAGTTATCTGCACTGTTCACACAAGTACGAGGCATCTCTGCTCACTTTGGCTAAACAGAAATGTGTCCCTTTGCAAAATCAAACACTGACAAATAAGAGAGCACGACACTGTATGTTTTCTAGAGCTGATATAGGGCAATTTGTTCAGCAGAGTGATGTAAGCTTCGTTATGATTGCATTATCCATGACTTCTAGGAATAACATGATGCAATTCATATCCTGTATGACGCAATACCAGCTTCAGATTGCATCATTCATTGTTTTGCCTAAAAAGCAAGTACTGTCCAAACCCAGTCATAGATTTATTCATAGATCCAGTCAAAGATGTATTTTAGTCATTTCTGGTTTAAATTGAGATCCCTTCCCTTTATAACTCACTTATCCTCCGCCATTCCCAAGTCAAGGGTCGTATATACTGACCCAATAGCATATCTTGAAAACTAGAGCCAATCAACAATTTTAAGCATCATTTTTGTTCTCAGTGACCCAGAATTAGTAAAGTTTGACTACATGTATTTCAGAAGCATTTTGGCTGTAGAGCAGTGTTATTTGGGACTGAAGCCAGGGCTGGAGTTTTTGAGGGAACATTTTGGTTTGGAGTTTTGGCTTCCCCCCCATTGGCTCTAGGTACGAGAAGGAAGGTGGTATGGGGAAAAAGACACTTGGAGAAATGTACTAAGGTATTCACATGATACAAACAACACAGGAAACAAAATCACAGAGAGATAAGGCTGAGACTGACAGAAACAAGAGGCACAACCACACCCCACAAAAGATACAAACATCCATGAGGAGGAAGAGGAGACAGGCAGGAGGCTCATAACACAAGCATACATGTAAGAAACATGACATGAGACGTGCAAGACTCAGGTAAGCAAGGGAGTCAAACACCCACAAGACAGACCCGCACACATATCCAAACGTGAGGTCAGAAAAGATGGTACTCATGAAAGCAAGTGTTTTGGGTTTTCCTGTTTTTGGCAATGAATACCACTAGAAAGGTGATGACTACTATGGCTTGTTGCTGTCCATAGTGAGGATTAAGCCACACTGGTGTGAACTCTGATTCTACTGGTACAGCTGAATCCACACTAGGAGTTGCACTGGAAATTGGTACAAAAACTGTCCTCTCCAACTATCTATCCACAGACACACTCATCTCTCTCCCTCTCCACATGCCCTGGTGCCCATCCAATTGTGGGAATCTCTGAAAACTGACAGATGCTAAAGGAACAGGGTAGGTGGCTATTGCCATGAGTATTCCAAGATCTTGGAAGCTCCAAGCTGGGATGAGGCCACCAGCTGTTATTACCATGCTAATTTGGAGTCTTAAAAGCTTCTCAAGTAGCGAACGTCCTAGTTTTGTGTCAGGGGGTACATTGGTCCCTATTCTAATTTTTCAGTTTCATCAATTTTAAATTAATCAAGTCAGTGTCTCGCTTCTGGTTGGGATTAGAGACCTGATCAAGGGGGCTGGGAGTCAGGACTCCTGGGTTCTTTCTCCAGTGCTACACCTGTCTGGGCACTGAGGTCTCAGCTTGAAGGTTCCCTCCAGAGTACTGGTGTCCAGCACTACGCACATGGGCTGGATCCAGCTGAGATCAGAGTGAAGGGGTGGAATTGTTGTGGAGCAGTTCAGTGGGTTCAATATGGGTTTGGTAATTGAGGTGTTGTGAGTTCAAATTGCCCTAGGGCTCTGAGTAACACTTCCTTTCACACTGTCTTCAACCCAGTGAACTGCAGTAGGACTGGATGCATCTGCACAGGGGTAGGTACATTTCATTGCCCACATGGGGTCAAATTCAGCTTTCGGACATCATGCAGATATTTATAAACCATGGCTAAGTTCCCTTTCAACTTTCTCTCTGTTACACTAAGAGGACAGAACAAGCGGCTCCTTAAGCATCTAGCCATAATGTGTACATAGAAATTTAGCAGGAACTGCAGTTGGCGGAACAATAGCCAAAGGTCTCAAGATGTCACTAGCAAACTGTCCTTGGAGAGTGTCACAATTATAGATGACAATTTTCTAAAAAAGAAAATATTATGCACTGTGCAGAATAATTCAATCTTAGACCTCAGCAAACTAAAAAGTAAGCTCTCCAATTCGATGTAGAGAAGCTACATCTAGGTTATGCAGGGAGCTGCTGGGAAAATCTTTGTTCCATGCAAAATGTTGACTTTCAAGAAAAAAAATATCAACACACACACACATAAAAATCACTGGTTATGAAACAAACCCGAAAGAGTGGGGCCAGCCGGCATTTTCATACTCAGAACCCTGTCAATTCCCCACGATTGAGACCCACCGCCCCCTGCTATCCAAGACCTGGTCTTCCACCCCAGCTCTGCTGGTGCCCCTCAATCCTGACCTGCGGCTCCTGCTATAAGAGCCCTGGGTTCCCCCCACCCTCAGTTGTCCTGGGCCCCTCAATCCTGACCTACAGCCATATCACAAGCAGCTCTGCGCCAGACTGACAGACCACACCACCTTTGGAGCCATCTTGACAGATCCCAGTGTGGTGTGGTTCACTGTGCTAACACCGACCATACCTGGGGCACCCAGGACAGCCTGTTCTGCATCTGTGGTGCTGTGGAGGATGCTGCATGCGTGCTGGGTGGCTGCTCTTTTTTACACTGATCTCTCTGGGGGTTTTCTCAAGCAGACTCAGAGGCAGTTGACTGGCTTCAGACTATGTAGCTGTTTTTCTAATCTAGTATTGATTGTTTTGTTCTCCCGCAATCAATACACATACAGCCTCACGAGGGAAAAAGCTTCTTCTCATTTCTCAGGCCCTCTTATTATTGAAATTGCAGCAGGAAGAGAGAGGAAGAGAGAGAGAGAGAGACATGCATTCAGATGCAACCGAGGATGAGATTTTGCATGGGGCCTAAAGAGTTTGGATGCCGTGAAAATTAGTGGGAAAAGGGGCATCTAAATCCCTTTGGCCATTTGAGGGTGGCAGTAACAGCACACATACACCTGGTGCTACCAGTGCAAAGGGAGACTGTAAGACCCAACAGGTCTTGAATGCTGGCCTGGGGAGCAGCAAAACTGCTAGCATCTGTAGGCTGCTACCCAGTAGCAGCTGTAACCAGTTTGTGCTCCACTGCCCATCACCAGCTGTGGACCCAGACCATGGCAAGTCCCACCTCAAGGGGTCTGACAGGCAGTAGCCCCATGGCTGCTGATTGGTTCCTTGCCCTATATAAACCCAAGGGGGATTCCATGAAGTATTCAGAAAGCAGTGTGGTTTTTCTGCAGCTGCCATGACCCTTCCTGCTCCTGGCTTTGACTTCGGCTTGATTAGAACTTTGCCTCCTGACTCAGACTCTAATATTTGGTATCAACTCTGTCCTGGAACCAGGGCCGGCTCCAGGCACCAGCCCAGCAAGCTCATGCTTGGGGCGGCAGATTCCAAGGGGCGGCATTCTGGCCGCCCTTTTTTTTTTCTTTTTGGTTTGCCGCTCCGGCGGCCCTGTAGGGGGCGGAGGAGGGGAGCGCCCTGCAGCAAACTCGGCAGGGCAGCCCGCGTCCTTCCCTCCCAGCTGACCGGAGCGGCGCAGAGCCCTCCTGGCAGGCGGTGCGGCAGGAGGGGCCGTGTGATGAGTGCCCCGCTGAAGCCCTGGCTGCCCCCCTTCTCTCTCTTCCCCCTCCCCCCGCTAGACCGGGCGCGCACTCCACTGCACGTCTGCAGCACAGGGAGTCCCCCTGCACCCTGGCTCCGGCCGCCCTGCAGGTTTGTTTTTTTTTGCTTTGCCGCTCCGGCTGCCCTGTAGGGGGCGGCGGCGCGGAGGAGGGGAGCGCCCTGCAGCAAACTCGGCAGGGCAGCCCGCGTCCTTCCCTCCCAGCTGACCGGAGCGGCGCAGAGCCCTCCTGGCAGGCGGTGCGGCAGGAGGGGCCGCATGGTGAGTGCCCCGCTGAAGCCCTGGCTGCCCCCCTTCTCTCTCTTCCCCCCTCCCCCGCTAGACCGGGCGCGCACTCCACTGCACGTCTGCAGCACAGGGAGTCCCCCTGCACCCTGGCTCCGGCCACCCTGCAGGTTTTTGGGTTTTTTCCCCTGCTTTGCCGCTCCGGCCACACCGCAGGTGTTTTGTGTGTGTGTGTGTACTTTGCCGCTCTGGCCACCCCACAGGTGTTTTGTGTGTGTGCTTTGCCGCTCCGGCTGCCCCGCAGGTGTGTTTTGTTTTTTTTTCTTTGCTTCGCCGCTCCCCCTCCCGCCCCCGCAGGTTTTTTTTTTTTTTTTGCTTGGGGCAGCAAAAAAGCCAGAGCCGGCCCTGGGTGAACGGGGAGGTCACGTTTGGGGGGGGGGGGAAGCCGAGTGCTGGGGCGGCAGGGGGTGCAGGTGGGGGGGGCACTGGTGGGTGGGGGGGGGTCCAGGGCTGGGGGGGGGGCAGCCAAAAATGTTTTTGCTTGGGGCGGCAAAAAACCTAGAGCCGGCCCTGCCTGGAACTGACTACAAATTCCTCCGCTATCCCAAGCCTGAGGTTTGCCCATGCTTTAACACTTGGTCCTGACGGCTCATGGTGTTACAGAGAGGAGATTAGTCAGCTTCTAGTGGCTCAAACTGCCCCAGCACAAATTAACAATGGTCCCAGCAAGGCTGGAACATATGACACCTGATCACTAAGACTAGTCTGCTGACCATGGAGCAGGGAAGCCATGTTCTTGTGTTACCAGTGGGATAGCTGGACAAGGGGCTGATGTGCTGACAAACATTGCACAGCCCAGCATCTAAGTGATGTGTGATTCTTTCCCAGCAGGATCAGGGTGATTCTCTGAAGGAAGGACTCCTATTGGGTGTCTGCTCTATTTGTAAGGGAGAAGAAATGTGACCTTGGAATTTTAATAATGAAAAAAGGAGAGAGAGAGAGAGAGAGAGAGAGAGATGGGAAGGACACAATTAGACACAGAGAGAGAGAGACTGACAGATGAATGTTGTAAATTATTTCCTTTGGGAACCAAAGCCTGGTGTGGAATTTTCGAAGGGAACAGGTTGGATTGGTTTGATTTGGGACTTGGATTAGAATTTTGGCTTCCTCCCACCTCAGTTCCCTGTGGTAAGTGAAAAGAGACATTCGGGGGAATGCATGTAGGTAGACACAAAGACACACAGGAAAGAACACCAGAGACAGGCCAGGTTCTGACGTTCACAGGCAAGAGGACTAACTACACGAAACACAAATGCACTGACAAAAGCTGACAACACAGGGAAAGTGGAAGGGGAAAAAATGGAAGATGCATGCAAGCCAGAGGCACATACCCACAAAACACAAACACACACAGAAGACATATTCATGAGACACACAAGACTCACACAAGCAAAGGATTCAAATACATGGAACACACAAAAAGGCAAAACATGAAACATAAAAGACTGACTCACACCAACACAGTGCCCAAACATGATACATGGAAAGATGTGACTCATAAAGGCAAGAATTTTGGCTTTTCCTTTTTGTGCAGTGAATACCTGTAGAAAGATGCTTATACTGGTATAGCAGCTTGCTGTCAACAGAGGGGAATAAGCTATACTGGTATAAAGCATGGTTATAACAGCTAAATTGATACAGAAACGACTCTCTCTGCCTATATTTCTGCTCAGCTCATTGTGGGAGTGTCTGAGGACTGGCAGATGCCACAGGAACATAGGAGGGAGGTTATTAATGCCATGAGCATTCTCAATAGGTATGACGGATGGAGCATCCAAGCCGGGAAGGCGTCCATCAGGTGTTATTACCATGCAAATTGAGACTCTTCACTTGTTTCCTTGTATCGTTAACAGCTTCTGAACTCGCTGATGTCCTGCCTTCATTTAGGCTGTCATGTTGGTGCCTGTTACATTCCTTTACTTCCTCTGTTTCATCAGCTTTAAATTGGTCAACTCAGCTCCTTACTTCTCATGGGGATTTGGGAAAAAAGCAGAGGGGGTTGGCACCAGGACTTCTGGGTTACACCCCTGGTTCTGTGAGGGGAATGAGGTCTAGTGGGTTAGATCACAGAGGGCTAAGAGTCAGGACTCCTGGGTTCTACACCTGGCTCTGGGAGGGGAATTCGTTCTAGTGGGCTTGATTTGGGGGAGGCTATAATTTGGGAGTCACAGGTTCTATTCCTTACTCTCAGAGGGGAAGGGGGGAACTGGGAGCCAGGACTTCTGGGTTCTTTCTCTTGTGCTGGAGCTCTGCGCACTGCAGTCTCAACTGGAAGCTTCCCTCCATAATACTGGTGTCAAGCACTAAACCTGTGAGCTAGGTCCAGTTCACTTTAAGGTGAAGGGGTAGTGGATTAGTTGAGTGGGTACCCCATTGGTCTTGCAGATGAGGTGTTGTGAAGTCAGATCCTGCTGGGGCCTTGTGTAGCAATTTGCAGTTGGACTGGAGACATCTGTTCAGTGTTAGATTCATTTTATCACTGTTTGGGAGCTTGCAATGCTGGATTGCTACCGGGCAGTGGGTAATCATTTTGCAGTTGGAAAGTCCATTGTGGTGGGGGGTAGGTGCATTGTCATATACATGAGTAGGGACATTCATCGTCCTTGACTCTCAGCAATGTGGATGGATTTGCAGCTATGATCCCGCACTGCAGTAGGGCAATAGATGCAACCCTCTTCTGTCACCAGCCCATGTTGCCATAGAGTACATCAGTAGAAAGGACTACTTTTTTATGGTTGTGCAAGTGTTGGTGAATCACTGGGGGATGCTTCATTTATATCAGTGTTGGCTGCTCAGGGAAGCCAACACAGGACTGTCCAAAAAGCTGGAAGCAGGGATGTTCTTTCCCGATCATTGGATGACCATTGGAGATGTTGAAATGTGTCTATTGGTCCTGGGGGACCCAGCCTACCTCTTGTTCTCCTGGCTTATGAAGCCGTACACCGGCCACCTTGACAGCACCAAGGAAAGATTGAACTCCTGACTCAGTAGGTGCAGAATGACTGTTGGGTGTGCTTTTGTTAGATAGGAGGTACACTGGTGTTGTTTACTTACAAGATAGGATCTCTGTGAGGAAAATATCCCCATAGATGCCTGTGATGTCCTGCAGATATCTGTTGCCACAAGGGTGGAGGTGGAGTGTTTGTCTCCTGAGTGTGAACAGAAAGACACAAGGACCGTCACAAGATCTCAGTGTGTTGCTATGCGGTTGTGATAGGATCTGAAAGAGCACTTTAATGGTCAGCCACAGTAGTGTGCTATGCGAGATTGTGCTCTGGCCCTGAAGGTTTGGGGGCTGTTAGGAATTTGTGTAGTGCTTGGTGCACACATAAGTATCCCACTGTGTGTTTCACTGAACCTCTCAGTTACGCAGTGCTTGCTGCATATGTGCACATATGCCTGGATGGGTTTATTTGGAACTGTGATAAATGAAGGGGTGGGGGGTAGCTCCCTTTTATGGACACCCAGCCATTCAGTTAGCTATTGAATCCCTCTTGGTATCTGTTCTCTACTTGCTTTACCTGTGAAGGGTTAAAAAAGTCCAGGTAAAAGGAAGGGAGTGGGCACCCGACCAAATTAACAGACCCGAACTTGAAAATTAGAAAGGCAGCACAAATTTCTGTCCATTTCAGTGCACAAATGCAGTCCATTTTGGCTACACATATACCAACCATTCCTCTCACAGGTCAGTGTATATGAAGCTGTGGTTTTCCTTCCTGTGCCATGATGTGGAGTGGCTAGGGTAAGGCTGAGGGCCATGATGTCTTATGGTATGTTGAGGATTGTAGGTGGCTACTACCATGGAGTTCTCCAACAACTGCAAAGGGTGGTGAGTCTGTAATTGGTGGACCTGTAGATAACCAGTGTCTTCAGAACTTGGGTTTGCTGCCTGAGAAGCCCCTTTAGGTTCTGGTGCATCTCCCTCTCCTTTTCCTGCTGGGATTATTTGGTCTTTCTCCCTTTTTTCCTGTCCTCTCTGTCCCTGTCCATGCTGTCTGCCATGTTGGCCCACCAGGCCCTTTGTTTGCGGTCCGATGCAGCACTGGCTTGCAGAATCTTGGTGAACATGTCCTCCCGAGTCCTCTTCTTTCTCCTCTTCCTCCTCCTCAGTGTCATGCATTCCACAGGGGTGGAGGGGAGACCCCTCAAGCCTCTAATGGCAGCAGCTACAGATAAAATGGTCAGATGTGTAATTGGATCTACAGCCACAATGGAAAGGTTGGTTGTGTGAAGCAATACAATGTTGGCATCTGTTTCAATTATGAGTATATGGCAATGACATAAAGCACTGGCTCTATTTTCAACAGGCAGTGGTGATTTTTTGGCTGATCTCTCACTCACGAGGGTAACACAAGCTGCTGGGACCCAAGGCTACCCATGCCCATATGACACTAGTCTGTTGACTGCCACGGTGCTTGCCAAATTCATCGTGGAGTGGCGTGGGGAAGTATCTTACGGTGGAGGAAGAAATAAGGTCCATCCCTAGAAATCTTCCTGAGAGGATGGTGGAGTGCTGCTGTGACACTCTACCTGGGGCCCCTATGAAGCATCCCCCCTCCAGCCAGAGTAGGGCATGGGTCTCTGCTTGGGTCTGACCCTCATCTCCAATCCATTTCCATCCCGGTATGTTTCCAGTCAAACTCAGGCAGGCAGTATGTCTGTCTTCTCCTCCAGCTTCAACCTGGACCCTCTCCGGTCTGGGTAGGAATCAATACCAATAGTTATGGCTCACAGAATAGACGACCTCATACCTAAGCCAATCTCTAACCATCTGAGACCTATATGTGGGAGCAGACTGTCCCACATCTTCTGCATCAGGGTTCTTCCACCTTTTCGCAGAAGCATCTGGTGCTGGCCACTGTCAGAGATAGGACATTGAACTAGATGGGCCTGGGGTTTGTTCTAGTTTGGCAGTTCCTATGTTTCTGGCATCCAGCCCCTTCGCTCCACTAACACTGCTCCTCCCCCAGCATCTCTAGAGACCTATTCCCTGCCAGATCTCAAGGTCTCATCTTCATCCTCATCCTCTGACCTGTCAGCTGCTTTGGATGCTCTCAATCACCTCCTGCTTGGCATCTCACCCACCCTGGGCATCCACCACACAGGCCTCTCCTGGTGTAGACACAAGATGACAATCATATTCGGTGTAATATTTTCTTAAGGCTTGCACTCAGTTAACCACCTTGGTTCCTTGGTGCAAGAAAAAAGGAGGTGATTTAGTTTTTGACCGAAGCCCTGTGAAATTTCTAAGAAATTTCATGGATTCATTGTTTTAAGGCCATCAGGGATCATTGTGATTGTATCGCAAAAGCACACATATATCGAATGGTTCTTCAGGCCTGCCTCCCTCCCTCATACCTGCTTCCTGTAGTTGTCAACAACAGACAAACCAAAACTAAACAGCCACACACTTCCTTCTTTCACTGTGTGCCCACTCCCTATAATGGCTGGTTTATTATACAACATTTCCCCCCTTTTAAATATTAAAGCTAATGTTACAAAATTGTATAGTATACAGGTTAAGAAAAAGAGTGTCTGTACATCTGGGTATAGTGCTTAGATGATCCAAATACAAAGTTTGTTTTTTAAAGTCATGGATACATATAGTGCATAATCAGCAATAGCCCAAATTTAGGTGAGTAAATTTAAGAATACAGTTTTGATATTCACATCCAAGTATTCGGGTACATCACTCATGAAAAGTTATACAGAGAGCTGGTTGTGGAAAGCACATATATCAATGAGTGAAGATTGTCCCTCAGTAATTGAGAATTTAGGAGAGGTTGTCCATTTGGAAAATACAATCCACGAGGGAAATATTTCAGTTACTTTCCCCACTGTGCTTCTCATCAGCACTCCAGCTCATCCCTCCTGGTATTGCCGATGTCCGGTGATGTGTTCTATGTAGATGTCCTTTGACCATCTGATGGCATCTAACACCATGAGTTGACACATCAGCCGAGCATAGCGCTGACTGATTCTGCCTTCTTTCAACACTCGCTCATTACTGGTGTCCCAGGCACCCAGGGCTCTGACGATCAGCGTGTGTGTCTGAACCTGGTAACCCTTAGCTCTCAAGGTGTCAGCTAGAGGGGCGTATTTCTCCACCTTTCGAGCTCGGGCATCATGGAAGGCCGGGGTCCTGTTCTCGAAGGGCACTGTGACGTCCACCATGATGATCTTCTTCCATTCCTCGTTGGTGATGATGATGTCCAGTTGCAATTGGCTGTCAGTTCCGGGGATGGTGGATTTCACAGAAACCTTCCCTATGGGTGGCAGGATGGCTCTGACCAGGTGATCTTGGATGGCGTTGTGTCACAGCTGCCAGGCTCTGGAATGGGTCTTGCAGGTACACAGGACATAGGATAGTGTCTCATTGGCATAGCCACACTTCCTACATCGCTTGTCCCAGTTCCTGTGGCGGACAGATCCATTCAGTGGAACGCAGTTGAGCTGGGCCCTGTTACACAACTTACAAAACCAACAATAATAATTAGTAATGCATTTCAAATGGCCAATAATGATAAAATAAATGAACAGGCACTCAGTCACTATTACACTGTATAATCTTTCAAATATCTAGCATTTCTCATGCATAGAACACCTCAATTCAACCTCTGCAAAAGGTAATTCTGTCATCGCTGTGACGTTTCCAGGAACAACTTCTGGTTCAGACTTCTAGAAACTTGTGCTGAATCAGTTTGGGCATTCTCCAGTGGCAATTCCACTGTTGCTGTACTAAGATCTACAGAGTTTACTACATCCTTTTTCTCAGTTAAGCCACATGGTGGTTAAAAACCCAGCCCTGCCCCCCAAAATTACTGTGTAGGACACTGGTCCTGTAATCTCTTGAATAACAGCTGACATCCAACCGGGACCAGGACCAAACACAGCTTCTCCAGCAGTAAAACTATGTTGTTTGGCATGTTTGTCATCTGGCTGCTTTTGCATCTTTTTGTATTTTCTGTAGTTTTTCCCATTAAGTATGGATGCACAAGGTCTAATCTTGGCCTTACTTTCCTTCCCATTAACATCTCTGATGGGGACAGGCCTGTAGTAAATTGCAGTGTTATTGGACAATTAAACAGGTAACGAGACACTTTCATAGCTATAGTACCTCCAGGTATTCTTTTAATATCCTCTTTAAATAACTGAGTTGCTTGTTCAGCTAATCCATTTGATGATGGATTGTAAGGGGCCGATGTAACATGTTGAATGCTGTTTAGTTTCATACATCTTTGGATTTCTATGCTAGTAAAAGAACTTCCATTATCAGATACAAGCATTTTAGGTAAACCACGGATACTAAAACTGGTCCTTAACTTTTCAGTGGTGGCTTCACTAGTGAATATATTCATGCGATAGATGTCTACCCATTTGGAATTTGCATCCACTAGTACTAAAGACATTTTTCTCAGAAATAGACCAGCATAATCAATATGTAGACTCCTTGACAAAGAGAACAAGATTGTACCTTACTCTCAATATCCGTATCCATCTCTGGCCACCACATGTAACTCTGGGCTAACACTTTCATTTTAGTAACACGTGTGTGTGTGTGTGTGATGGATTTCATCTGTTATTACTTCATGTCCTTGATTTGGAAGGATGACCCGTGCTTCCCATATACACACTCATCTTTCACACTAAGTTCACTATGTTGCTTCTAATAAGGTGTGAGCTCCTGATCTGCTTGGGCTTGTGCCATCCCCTTAACACAAATTCTTTAACTTTTGAGAGTACAGGATTTTTACCAGTCCATGATTTTACCATAATGCTGTCACTGGAGGTGTATTGAGATAGTCCATTATTAACACTTTCTCTTCATTTTGTCATTTTCATGTGTCTCTGGTAAAGGCAACAAGCTTAAAGCATCAGCATTTCCCAACTTCTTACCAGCTTTGTATACAATGGTATACAATTCAGAGGCTCTTAACGTCACTGCCTATCTCTGGACCCTGGCAGATGCCACCTGTGGCATGGCTTTCATCTCATTAAACAATGAAATCAGGGTTTGTGATTGGTGCAAATTGTAAAACTACACCCACATATATATAACATCTGTCTAACTATCTAATGAAATTTCTTCACCCCAAAGATAATCCTTCTTAATCTAGCTATGAATAATTATGTTCAGCAGAAGACAGTCTAGGATACAAATCCAGTCAGTTTATCTGAAGCATCCTCCATCCAGTGAGCTAAAACAGCTCTAATTCCATAAGGAGACACATCACAAGTCAAGATCAGTTCTTTGCCAGCTTGATAATGGACCAAGACTTCTGAGGACTGCAGCAATAGTTTAGAATCCTAAAAGGCTTGTTCCTGAGCTGATTTCCAATACCATTTAACTTCCTTTTAAAATAACATAGCCAGAAGCATTAGCAGTGTTGATAAGTTTGGCAAAAACTTACCGTAGTAATTCAGCAAGTCTCAGTAGCCTTCAGTTCTGAAATGTTCCTAAGTGCGGGGGCATCCTGAATTGCTTTGACTTTCTCTCCCACTGGGTTTAGTCCCTGCAGGACATGCACTTTATATCCCAATTATATTGCTGCATGTGCCAGAAAAGAACACTTGCTCCTTGTGCCCATTATACAGAATAGCTGCCCCTTCCCTGCCCCCACCCTCTGCTGCCCCTAGTGCCCATTATACAGTATAGCCACCCTTTCCCCGCCCCCACCCTCTGCTGCCCCTAGTGCCCACTAAACAGCATAGATACTCCTTTCTCTTCAGTAGTAATACCTCTATAGCTTCCATCACCATGCAATTTTGACAGGTCTCCAGGTTCTTTTGTCCCACCCTCCGTCCCCCATTTCCGCTGGCGCCGAAGTATGGCGCCGTCGGCCATTTTGAATTTTTATTTTATTTTATTTTATTAATGTTTG